>VDFB02271015.1:0-43300 GCA_007258455.2 Sequoia sempervirens
CATTGAAATTTTAAACTTTCACCAAATAGATTTATTTATTTTAAAACAAATCTAGTAGTTTAGAAATTACATTAAATTTTCTATAGATTCTATTCTTACATTTTTTGAAATAATATAGATAACTTATTCAAATTTTTATATGAAGTTACCTAACTCTAATTTTTTTGAATTTTTTGCCACTTAAGGGCCTATTTTTTCCATGATTATCCTGCACATACCCAGATAAGAACCTAAAACTTAAGAAATAAATATGACTAAGTAAACTTATGCAAACGTGTAATTAAATATTAATTACACCAACATCGATTACTCTCCTTTTTTTTGACAAATACAATATCATCTTAGATGGCTTGATTTAGATTGTGACAACTTTCTCATTGTGAACAACCTCCAACAGCTTCATTTGCTTCATTCTTTAAGCTAGCAACATAAAAGACATATGATAACACTTATTCTAGTGATGACTATATATTTGCAACTTCAAAACAATGATCTTTTTGTTTCCTTATGGAAAATTCTAAACTTAAACTCTAGGATCATAAATTAATGATGTCGCTTTCTTAGTTGTGGCTTCCACAATTATTTATTACCAAACTACTTTCAAATAGCAATTAGAAGAGCACCTCCAAAACAAAAATATGATTTTTGTCTCTTATGGCAGTCGTTTCACCAATCTTTATTGTCTGTACACTAATTTTTGACAAAAAATGTAATGATCTTTGACAACTTTGACACTTATTTATCCCTCCAATCTAACCTAGACTATTTTTTTTTTGGACCTCAAGATTCTGCAATCTTCAATTCTCCCTAATCTTCAAATTGAACACTCACCATATGGTGAAGTCACGATAGGAGGGCTATAGAATGACCAATCTAAAATATACAACAATGAGTCAACATAATGGAAATAACACAACAATTTTATATGAAAACATAAAATCTCATTGAATCAACAATCTTACATTCAATTGTAATGATGGAAAAAGGAGCCCTTAACATGTTCTTGATTTTGTGTTATAATATTCCTAGCATATTTACATTATGTTATGGGCCCTTGTGAACTAAATGAACATCAATAGTACCTTATTTAAGTATTGTGAAGTGTTGTAACACACTTTCACACTTTTCTAAGGTCTTGTTAATGAAATACACCTAAAAAACTCTTTTGTGCATTAATCTTTCCTTATTTTAAAGTGTTGTAAAGTGTTGTAACACAGTTTCACATTTTTCTAGGCTTTTCAATAATAATTGGGCTTTGTTATTCTTTAATTGGCCCTATTTTACATCCAAAACCCTCAATTATGTGCATTTTTTTAAGATAATCCTGAAAAAGCCATTTAAAACATCAAAATCCTGAAAAACCCACCTCAAAGGCTAAGGTGGGACTCATTCACCATTTTGGGTGAATGAGTCCCCTTAGGTGGAACCCATTCACCTAGAGTGACAAATGAGTCCCATTTACCTCAAAATAAAAATTAATTTAAATCTTTGTTGGGATTTTATTCTCCAAGATCTAATGTCAACTTGTAGTGTTATAATTTCAGGAATTCTTCATAATTGAGTATAAATACAATCTCCTTTCATTCATTTTACACCTGGAAATTTGAATGAGCATTCTTATACCAATTTTTAGTTCATAAGAGCATTGAATAGCATTCAAGAGAAAATTATCAACCATTTTAGAGTATCATTTAAGCATCAATCATCATGTCAAATACTTCATACATCATGTTTGTTATTGTACAAACAATTTTGGTGTAGGATTTTGTGATTCAAGCAAGTGTTTCATTCAAGATCTATATACTTCGAGAAAGAGAAAAAGTCAACATCCATTGCAGCCATTTCAAGCATACTTGCAACACCTTATTGCTAGGGTTTGGTGAGTTTAAACATCATATCTTGTTCATTCATTATTCTCATTTATTATTTGATTTCATTTCAAGGATTGATTTCCAACAAGGGATTTGAAAAAGGAAAACCCCTATCCACTAAACCCACAAAATTTTTCCCTCTCCTTTTTGTGTGATTTGTAGGTTGAGGTTACATATTTCCTAAGAAGAAATATTGGAGAAGTGTTGAAAGTTGTTCAAAGATTTCAAAGTTTTCATCAAGCCTTGGAGAGCCTTGGAGAAGACTTACAGGTTACAAATCAAAGATTTGGATCCATAAATCACTTGGTAAGGACAAAGCAAATAGAGAAGAGTAGGATCAACTTTTGAAGTTGCAGAAAATACCAACTAGACTAATTCACCACTTCTAGCGAATGAGTCCCAATTCCTACCATTTTTCAAGAGTTTTCAGATTTGGATACCCTTTTTCTAGCTTTATATTCCTATACAATTTCCCAAAAATTGAACTGATTCACCCAACTTGGTGAATGAGTCCTAGTCAGTAGTAAAAGTATTATTTTGAGTGATTCAAACCTCCATTCATCAATCTCTTATTTCCCAAGTGCACACATTCTTATCTTTATTTTTATTTTTTATTTCATTCACTTTCATAGGACATTTGGTGTTAGTTTGCATGCAATTAGGTTTTAGAGTAACTGCATCTTGCATTTCATTATCTTTTTCAAGTCTAAACTTGGTGGTGAACCCCTTGGTATTTTGTATTCAACCCTTAGCACAAACCTACCATAAGATTTCTTTCCCCTTTTGCATTGAGATCTTTAGGGTTACCCTTGAATGAAATTGAACGAATGGGTATGCTCTATGACCAAAATCATATGATATCACTATCCCACAAATCCATTATTTAATTTTGGTGAACCTGCATTTGAAACATTTCATTTTGTGACCTGGAGTGCATTAGCATCCTAGATTTAGCTTGCATTAACATTGCATTAGAATTTGTATTTCTTAATTTGCACTCTAGGGTTTCAAATTTTACATTGGTTAAATCTCATATAGCTTGCATTTTTTCATATAATTTCATTTAAAATCATTCAAAATCTACATTTTCATCTCAAATAAAGATCAAAAAACATAAAAAGCATAAAATTCATTAGAAAAATTCTAAATTTTTTTGAAAAACAATCATCCCTAGGACTCATTCACCACCTTGGGAAAATCAATCCCTTTACATATTTTTCATTGCATTTTTTGGCATTTACAATTCAACATTTGAATTTCTATTTTCTATTATTTCCTTTTTGTTTTCGTTTCCATAATTTCTATTTTACACATTTCATTGTTCTTATCTTATATTATTTTTAACTTCAATTTGCATTTAGTAGCACTTGCATGAGTATGTGTTTTCCTCTTTCTAACACTCTATTGAGATGAAAATCGAGGTTCATTTTATCCCACGATAGCATAATCATTGTGGATCTTGGTTTTTCCAGCTCTTTCACTCTTAGAGTTGACATTAGTAAACTAGGTATGGACAACACCCTTAGCAAATATTTCCCTTCAAATGACATGCAATTTGAAACAAGGAATGATAATATCTTGCAAGAAAACATAATTCAAATTCATAAGGATCTAGCTAACTTACAACATTAAGTGAAAAATGACAACATTTAAACTATCACAATTCCTACTGTAGATAATATTTGTCGCATGCTTGAAAGTGAAGAAAGCCTTGACGTTGTGAAAAACATAATTCAAATCTTTGAAAAACATCTCACCCCAACCACTAGTTTCCCTTTACCAATAAACAATGTCACAACCCAAGGAGGAACTCAAATTCCTCCTCCCACAACAATAGCCTCAATACGTACCTATACCACCTACAAGTCACAACAATAATGCAAACAACTAGTAATGTGACTCCTTCCTCAGGAATTTCCACTAGCATCCCTAGTTAATTTTTGGCATCACATTTTATATCTCCTACCACTTTACCACCCATAAGTTTTCCATTCACTTTTCCTTTTAACACATACACCCCATGAAAATTTTCACTCCCATCTCATAATACAAGAAATGACTCTCTCATTAACCAACTTTTCCAAACCGTTTCATCCCTCCAAAAGAAATTTTCCACCATCAATAAAAATAAAAATATCCCACCTACATATTATGTTAAAAGTATTCCATTTTCCTTGGAGATATTGCTAACATCGATGTCACAAGTTGTAGAGGTGCCTACATTTGAGAAATACATAGGAAATGGAGATCATTTTAACCATGTCAATGCCTATACCACTTTATGTATTGACTTTGTCCTTGATAAACTTTTGGCTAAGATTTTTCCTAGGTCATTGAAAGATGCTACCTTGGAATGGTTTTCTTCTTTACCAAACAACTCAATTCGTTCATTCGATGAATTTGTTGAGGAATTTGTTAATAATTTCCAAGTGCTTATGACTCCTAAGATTAACTTGGCCGATTTTATTAGATGTAAGAAAAAATAAGAAAAGATCATTGACTTTATCTCATGCTATCAATCACTTTATTCCCAAATCGATATCAAGGTTTTTGACTCTCACCTTCAAACCATATTCATAAAAAAATTGCAAACTAAGATTCAAGACAAGCTTACCATGTTGAAATTCCCATCCTTTATGCATTCGTGTACTCCCCTCCATGATTATTAAAATTTAGTTAGTAGTTGAGATACAAGGTCCACTTCTAGCCGAACTGACAAATCTGAGTCCACAAATCAAAACAATTCCCAACCTTTTCAAAAAAAAAAAAAAGGTTTCCTTTAATTAAATCCTCCTCAAAAAACAACTTAGAACATCAATAATCAAGTAGTTGTTGTTAAGACCATGATACCCTTTAGCTATGGGAACCAAAAACAATAATTCACTCCCTTACTTAATACCATTCATATGTAAGATAATGTCTCAACTCTTAGAACAACAAATGATTAATTTTCCTCCCATTAGAACACCTAATCCCAATAAGCCTTTAACCCTGAGCTTTAGATCAAATGCTTATGGCCACTATCATCGACAAAATGGAAATGACACAAAACATTGTAAGCATTTTAAACATCTTGTAGAAGACCTCATTGATTCTAGTTGTCTTTCCTTTGGAGGTGTTAGTGATCAAGGAAATAAGTCTATCACCCCTCCTAACCAAAACCTATGAATATTTACCAACTGCATGCCTAAACACAATATTTCATTTGTCAAAGCTAGTGAAACTACAAAGAATGAAGTGATGAATGTTGATACAGATTATGATAACACTAATCCTAGTCAACATGATTTGATAGATAATGATCTTATGGATGAAATGGTAAGAGTGATAGATGTCATTCCTCACAAGGTCCAAACTAAAAATCCTCTTGACATTGATTTCTCCTCTAAGGATATACTTAAACATGCTCCTGATGGTCCTCTTTACATAGACAATTATATCTATGGCAAGCCCACTAATGGGATAATAATAGATCTTTCCTATGGAGAGAATTTGATCATCAAGGAATTCTTACTTTGGCATGAGCTCTATTGAGATATATACAATAAATAAATAGCATGGATCAAGACACATAATGGTTGTGATTTCCCTATGATGGAATCAATCACCTTACCACTACAAATAGGACCAAAAACAATAAATGTCTCATTCTCCATCATCTTGTAGTTGGACCAATTTCATGTGAAGCTAGGCCATCCATGGCTTTGGTCCCTGAAATTTGTCCCTTCAGATGTGCATAAATGCTTAAAGTTTCCATTTTTAAATGAAATATTCACCATCCACCATAGTGGTTTTAACCCATTGTCCTCTAAGATAACTTTTCCTTAGACTTCCTTTGGCCTGAGCCTATGGAACCTATCAAGCCATGGGAAGACTTCTTTTCCTTTTCCTATCAAAAGTTCAAGGAAAAGAAGATAGTAGACCTATCCCTCCAAAACCTGTCCCCATCCACCTATGAGCCTACCATCCTTGACGAAACCATGCTTGAACCTAAAATGGTCCCAAACAACCAAGACCAACCTAAGATATAACCTTCACCTACCTCATACAAGAAACCAAGAGACAATGGAAAAAACCCCTTCACATCTCCTAGAATAAAACAGGTTTAAAATGTTAAAGATAAATTGGTTGAACAATCTCTCGTGGTTCCATTTATTCCTCCCCTTAGGGAAGAAAAGAAACCTATGGTTGATCAACTAGCTCCTACACAAATGAAACTTGAAAAAAAAAAAAAAATGAGGTGCTGGAGAGCATAGGCATAGACATCGTGCCATTGCCCATAGGTTACATGATGAATTAAACAAAGAAAATAAAAATCCAAACTTGATCAAAGAAATTGATGACAAACTTACACAACAAAACAATCCAATACAACAACCAAAATAAGAGTTTCAATCTTCCATGTACATTATCAGTCAACCTCCTATTGTGATTAACTTGGATGACAATAATGAGGTCACTCAAATTAACGAAGAGGTGCATAATGAATTGAATACACTATTTTCCTCTTCCATGAGTTTAGAAGAAAAATCTCCTAAAAAAAGTGTTGAACCTAGTACTACCTCTAGTTCAACACTTTCTCTTGTCCCTTCAGCTACTCGATTTCCTTTGCTATACAATGAACATGATTGGGAAGCAAATGATCTGCTTTGGGTTGAATTTCATGTTCCTTACTAGTCTTTCATATTTTTGCATTTTCATTTTATTTTGTGTAATTCCATGTGTGTAATGTGATCCCCCATAATGTTTCATTTGACATTCTCTCTCTCTTTGTGATATTCCTCTATTTTTAACTTTATTCTTCTCTATGTCATAAGGGTATGTCTAGGATCATCATGGAAAAAATAGGCCCTTAAGTGGCAAAAAATTCAGAAAAATCAAAGTTAGCCAACTTGATGTAAAAATTTGAATAAGTTACCTATACTATTTCAAAAATTTGTAAGAATAGAATATGTAGCAAATTGAATTTAGTTTCTAAACTACTAGGCTTGTTTTAAAAAAAATTGTATTTGGTGAAAATTTGAAATTTCAATGCAGTGGTACTTAAATTTCAAGGAAAAAATAAGTAGGTGTTTGTCTGACCACCCTAACCATAATAAAATGATAATATTTTTTTATAAGATTTTAGATATAATTAGATGACTCATGCCTCGATGTGATGCATATCCTTTTGTAATTTTTTTCCAAGTAAATAATTAAATATGATTATTTTATTACATTTTTTTAAAAAATGTAAAAAAACTTGTATATCTGACCACCTTAACTTGGTCAAAACTTCATGAAACTATTTTTTTTTTTTTAATCCTATAGTATTCAAATCATAGAATGTGATGCATGTTTTGGATTCAAAAAATCTGATATTGTTTGAAAGCTATAGATGTTTTTCAATCAGCCTATCAATTAGGACTTTAGTCAAAATTTGAATAGAAAATGAATAATAACTACTTATTAAATTCAAAATAAAGCATAATTTATATTGGTGGAAAGATGAGAATCTCCTTTAAAAACCCTTTTCATTTCATCATTTTTGGGTAAAAAAATAGTCAGCCACATACCCATCATATTGCCACTTTTTGGCCCATCATGATCCTGCACATATCCATAAATATTTTTCTTGTATTTTCCTTTTGGGGATGACAGAAGGTGTTGATAAATTCATTTCTCTTCCATGTTGACCCAAAAAAAATTCTTTTCATTTCTCTTTTTCATTTTTCTTGTCTTTTCCTTTTAGGGATGACATAAGGCATCAACACATTCATGTCTCTTCGATGTTTACCCAAAAGATTTTATTTTCATTTCTCTTTTGCATTTTTCTTGTTTTTTCCTTTTCGGGATGATGCAAGGTGTTGATACATTCATATTTCTTCCATTTTGAAACAAAAGGTTTTTCTTTGTTTTCCCTCTCTTTGTGTCATTCTTCCAATTCTATGTGTATTTGTGGAATGATGGTTGTTCTAAGCTCTCTAATATCACTGTACGAAAGAACATACTAACCCCAAATCCATAAATCCCTTATGTGTTTTGGTGTTTCTCATTTTGGGTGCAATCCCTCTATTCTCTTTTCTTTTGCATGATGTAACTTTACTTGGAAACATATGACTTGGCATAGGGCTTTCCAAGTTAGCTCTCATGTCTTTTTTGTTTGTATTTATCATTTGCTACATAAAATTAATTGCTTATAATATGATGTTTAACAATTTCTTTAAAGTGGGGGCATACATTAGCATTATTATTCTTCATTTTTCTTTTTCATGGTTCATGGTGTAGTATTATTACTTTATACGATGTGCTTTTTGCTTTGTCGATGACATTGGTTGTGATGTCTTTTAGGAGCGTGATCTCTCTTAGTGGTTTGATGTGATGTATTGCATCCCCTAAGTTGTGAATCTTTTATTTTTTGATTGGTCCTCTCTTGGAGACATTCAACACAATTTTCCCTAAGTTAAAGACCTCGCATGAACTAAGCAAGACTCTTTTGGATGTTCTTTACATTTTTCATTTTACATGTTGCATTTATATGGCCACCTTGCATAGCATAGCTTGCATTCTTGTAGAGCCATCCTATTTGTTCATGAGTTCCAAGCATACAATTTTTTGAGTGGGAAGCCCGACTGAGGCATGACTTTACCCATAGCCACTTGCATTTGTGTGTGAGTGAAAACCAACCATGAGTGTATGCCTCTCACCCTCTTAGGACTTCTCACCCAGCAAACAACTTGAAGTTTTGTTTCCTCAAAGTGAGTATTCATTTTTTAGACAAATAGCCTAGATCTAATCCACAATGCATTGGACAAACTGTTGAAGCTTGATCTTCCCCTTTCACATTTCATGTAGTTTCATTTTCTTTTTTTCTTAGGCAATGCATGCTTGTTCCTTGTTGTTATTCTTTATCATTTCAAGTGTGTTCCTTTATGCTTATGTTGGTTTTCCATATGACCTTGGTCTTGGGGCTTACACACCCCCTTGGTCATGGTTGTCCTATATTCCTAGAATTGGTACATTTGAACACCCCTTGATTGTTGTTGTATTTGGTCTACTTTAGTGTTAGTTTGAAGCAAGTTCCTCCTCTCACTAAAGTGGGGGCTATATGTAATGACATAAAAACTTCCCCTTAATTTGGCCTTTATTTAGTGGTGTAATATTCCTAACATATTCACATTAGGTCCTAGGCCATTTTAAACTAAATCAACATCAATGGTAGGGTATGTGTAGGATCATCATGGAAAAACCAGGCCCTTAAGTGGCAAAAAATATAGAAAAATTATTGTTAGTAAACTTGATGTAAAAATTTGAATAAGTTATCTATATTATTTAAAAAATATGAAAGAATACAATTTGTAGAAAATTGAATGTAGTTTATAAACTACTAGGTTTATTTAAAAAAAACTATTTGGTGAAAATTTGAAATTTCAATGCAGCAGTAGTTAAATTTCAGGGAAAAAATAAGAACTAGGTGTCTTTCTAACTACCCTAAACACAATAAAATGATTAAAAAAAATTATAAGATTTTATATATAAGTAGAGGACTCATGTCTCAATGTGATGCATATTTTTTTGTATTTTTTTTTAAGTAAATAATTAATTATGAATTTTTTATTACAACTTTTTAAAAATATAAAAAACTCATATGTCTAAGCACCTTAACTTGGTCAAAAATTCATGAAATTCATATTATTTTGTTAATCCTATAGTATACAAAGCACAAAATTTGATGCATGTTTTGGATTCAAAAATGTTATACTGTTTGAAAGATATAGATGTTTTTCAATAATCCTATCAATCGGGACATTAGTCATAATTCAAATAGAAAATGAATAATAATTATTTATTAAATTAAAATTATTTAAGAATAATTTATATTGGTTGAAAGATGAGAATCTCCTTTAAAAACCCATTTTGTTTCATCAATTTGGGGGGAAAAAAAGTCATCAGTCACTACCCTACACATACCCATCATATCACCAATTTTTAGCCCATCATAATCCTACACATACTGAGTACATTACTTAAGAGTTGTGAAGTGTTGTAACACAATTTCAAACTTTTATAACCTCTTTTGTGCATTAATATTTCCTTATTTCAAGTGTTGTAAAGTTTTGTAACACACGTTCACACTTTTCTATGCTTTTCATTAATAATTAGGATTTGTTATGCTTTAATTGGCCTTATTTTTCAACCACAAGCCTCATTTATGTGTATTTTTGAGGATAATCTTGACAAAATCATTTAAAACATCAAAATCCTGAAAAAACCACATCAAAATGCTAATGTGGGACTCATTCGCCATTCTAGGTGAATGAGTCCCCTTAGGTGGGAGTCATTCACCCAAAAGCAAGAATTGGTTCCATTTAACTCAAAATAAAAATTAATTTAAATCTTTGGAAGTATTTTATTCTCCAAGATCCAATGTTGGCTTGTAGTGTTGTAATTTCAAGAATTCTTGCATAATTGAGTATAAATACCTCCTTTCATTCATTTTAAACCTAGAAAGTTGAATAAGAATTCTTATAGAAAGTTTATTTTCACAAGAGAATTCAAGTTTATTCAAGGTGAACCATAGATTTTATAGTGTAGAATGTTATGACTGTCTTTTTCTCAATTAGGGTCATTCACCTAATGGAAACAGCTAGATCCCACATGCAAAAATCTAGGTGGTTCACTAAATCTAAGGTGTGTATGATGAAATTATGACTAAATGAAATGATATAGATGTAGATAATTGCTAAAATTGATTGAATAGGAACATAAAACTATTGAAATTTAAATTGTTTGAAAACACATTATGTATTGCAAAAACACCTAGAAATATGAACAAAACTAGACAAAAATGGATTCAAAGTGTGCACCTAAGATATGGATGGAGAATGGAAATGAATTATGGATTTTTTTTTATCCTAATTTTTAGACCAGGTGGTACTCATTCACATTCTGGGCAAATTAGTCCCAGTTTTGGAAAACTAAACCACAACCTGTTTCAGACAAAAGGGTATCCAAACATGCAGAAAACTAAAACTAAGACTAGAAGTGGGACTCATTCTCCATCCATGGTGAATGAGTTGAAATTTTATTTTCTAATAATTCAAAAGACATAAGAGGAGCTCGCGTTCTACACCTTGGTTCTCTACAGGGGTCTATTTTTGAAACTCTTATTTTTGAACTTGAAAGTGACTTTTTGTTGATATTTTTCCTTGGAGAATTAAGAGAAGACCTAAACAACTTTGAAATTTGACTCTTAATGATTTCCAAGCCACCAAGATGCCTAAATTTGTAAAGACACAAGAAGAGAAAGATAAATGTTGGATGTTAGGGCATGGGGGTTTTCCTTGGTCAAACCCCTTTTAGGTAATTAAGCCAAAATAGAGAAATAATATGATGAATAATGAAATAATGGAATTATTACCTTACCATGGTCATTGATCTTGAATTTTTCTTGCAAAACATGAAGAATTTTCCCTTGAATGTATCAAAATTGCTATCTTAATGACTTGAAATGATGAAACCCTAACTTGCTTAACTTGAGATGGAAGAATGATGGATGAATAATTAAGAAGGGTTATGATTTAGGGTTTGGAGACTTATATTTATATGAAATTTACCTTGTTTTCTGATAAATTGGATCCCTAAGGCTGACATGTAAAAATAATAAACTTAAATTTCAAAATTTCCTACTCAAAAGTTAAAAATAGTCCAAATGGGACTCATTTGCCACCTTGGGTGAATCAGTCCCACCTAGTAGGGATTCATTTACTAGTATTGAATTAGTCCAAGTGGGGCCCATTTGATAGGTAAGATGCTAGGAAGTTAAGAATTAAGGTTTATATGTTGACTTTGTCGGGTATTTCATCAAATATTGTCTCAGGATGCATAATAAGGGGTAATAAGAGCTTATTAGTGATGATGTGAAGTTCAATTAGGTCTTGGGGCACATAATTCAATGTGAAAGTGTGATTAAATACAATTTGAAACACTAAAATGAGGTGACCCACACAACCTAAGAAGGTACAAGAACCAATGTGAATGTGTAAAACACATTACAATACTAGGTTAATGTTAAGTTTATTTTACTAGCCTTCTAGATTGATGTGATAATGTAATTAAATAAGGTTCATTAAGTCTATTAAATCATGAAATTACTTTACAACACCTTTACAAGAAATTTTAGAGCAGCATTCAAGCATCAATCATCATGTCAAAGACATCATGCATCATGTTTGTTATTGTACTAACAATTGTGGTGTAGGATTTTGTGACTCAAGTAAGTTTTTCATTCAAGATCTATCTACTTCAAGAAAGAGCAAAAGTCTACATCCATTGTATCCATTTCAAGCATACTTGCAATACATTATTGCTATGGTTTGGTGAGCTGCAACATTATATCTTGTCCATTCATCATTCTCTTTTATTATTTGATTTCATTTCAAGGATTGATTTCCAACAAGGGGTTTGACCAATGAAAAACCCTATTCACTAACCCCACAACACTTTTCCCTAGCCTTTGTGTGTGATTTCTAGGTCTAGGCTATAGATTTCTTGAGAAGCAAGATTGGAGAAGAGTTGCAAGTTGTTCAAAGTTGTCAAATTTGTCATCAATCCTTGGAGAGCCTTGGAGAAGACCTATAGGTTGTAAATCAGAGATTTGGATCTAGAAATCACTTGGGAAGGATAGAGCAGATAAAGAAGAGAAGGATGAGCTTTTGAAGTTACAAAAAATCCCAAATATACTGATTCGTCACTTCTAGTGAATAAGTCCCAGTTCCAGCAAGTTTTTAGGAGTTTGTACATTTGGATACCCTTTTGCTAGATTTATGTTCCTATAGAGTTTCCTAGAAATTGGATTGATTTTCCCAGCTTGGTGAATGAGTCCCAATCAACAAGAAAAGCATATTTTCAAGTGATTGATACCTCCATTCATCCATCTTCAGTTTCCTAGGTGCACACCTTCCTATCTTTAGTTTTTGGTTTCATTTCATTCACTTTCATAGGTCATCATGTGTTAGTTTTCATTCAATTAGGGTTTCTGGTTTCATCTTGCATTTCATTATCTTTTTCAAGTCTAAACTTGGTGGTGAACCCCTTCGTAGTTTGCATTCAACCCCCAGGACAACCCTACCATAATATTTCTTTCCCCTTTTTCATTGAGATCTTTAGGGTTACCCTTTAATGTAATTGAAGGAGTTGGTATGCTCTATGACCAAAGTCATATCATATTAGCATCCCACAAATCCATCATGAAAAACTTTGTAATGATCTTTAACAACTTTGAAACTTCTTTAACCCTCCAATCTAACCTGCTCTAATAGTTTTTTGGATCTCAAGCTTCAACAATCTTCAAATCTCCTCAATATTCAAATTGAAAACTCACCATATGGTGCAATCACAGTAGGAGGGTTACAAAAGGAATATTTCAAACCGTGAAACAATGAGTCAACATGATGGAAACAACACAACAATTTGATATGAAAAAATGAAATATCATTGAATCAAAAATCTTACATTCAACATATGCCTTATGGGTGAATATCTAGGGATCACAGGCCTACCTCAAGGGATTTCAAGAATACAACTATCCTATAGGACTTATTACATGGCCCCAAATGGTTTATGAAAAAATATAATGAATCTAAAATATCTAACTTATAACTAATAATCTACAATGAATCACAATGCTTATAAATATGCTCCTTAAACTCTAATATAGGTCAACATCAATCACAAGTTTTAATAACGCACTGAAATATCAGATAAGAATAATCAGCCTCAAGATATGAAGAATTAGCTCCACATACAATGAATTAACTTATGAATCTTCAAGATGGGTCCCAATGAACCCAAAATTATTTTATAATGTCTCAATAAGCTTCGGGTATGTGTAGGATCATGATGGCCCAAAAAGTGGTGATATGATGGGTATGTGTAGGGTATGTGGTTGATGACTTTTTGTTTACCTAAAAATTGATGAAAAAATAAACATTTTTAAGGGAGATTCTCAAATTTCCACCAATATAAATTATGCTTTACTTTTCATGAGCAATAAATAATTATTATTGATTTTCTATTTTGATTATGACTAAAGTCTCGATTGATAGATTGATAGAAAAAAATCTACCGCTTTCAAACGGGATCACATTTTTTGAATTTGAAACACACATCACATTCTATGCTTCACATACTATAGGATTTTTAAAAAATGAATTTCATGAAGTTTTGATCAAGTTAAGGTGGTTAGACAAATGAGTTTTTATATTTTTTAAAAGTTGTAATAAAAAATTATAATTAATTATTTACTTGGAAAAAAATTACAAAAAAAAATGCATCACATCGAGACATCAGTCCTCTACTTATATCTAAAATCTTATTAAAAATGTTATTATTTTATTGTAGTTAGGGTGGTCAGACATAAACCTACTTATTTTTTCCCTAAAATTTAAGTACTCTTGCATTGAAATTTCAATTTTTTACCAAATTGATTATTTTTAAAAAATAAACCTAGTAGTTTAGAAACTACATTAAATTTTCTATAGATTCTATTGTTACATTTTTTTAAATAATATAGATAACTTATTCAAATTTTTAAGTCAAGTTTCCTAACTCTAATCTTTTTGAATTTCATCAACACTTAAGGGCCTTATTTTTCCATGATTATCTTGCACATATTGCTCCACATAATCTAGAGTAGGTCTGCACTAAAAAATATGGACCAAGTTGGCCTCAAATGCTCTACCTGGTAAACATGGTGAAATTTTGAGAGCAATAAATTTCAGTAGACAAATGTAAATGATGTCAAATGTGGATATGTGATATATGTCAATGTGTAGGTGCTACATCGTACTCAGCTATGAGTTAAGAAACAACAATGTGGTGAAATGCAGAATGAACTATTGAAACTACTACTGAATGCAAGAAAAGAAAAGAAATATTTTTGGTTGATACATGATTGCTTTACAATTAGGGATGCTCATGCATCAGACAGCTAGGGTTGGAAAAAAATTGATTCCCCCACTTTCTAGGGCTAAGAGTAAAACCAAGACGGTCCACCTCATCCTAAGAAATCCATGATGAATCCTCCTCTGGTCAACCTTTCCACTTCACACTTGATATTATTTTTACTAACTTGTTTCTAGTGCTTCTTTTGATTCTAGTATCCAAAATTTGCTCAATCTCCTCTGGTTCCTAATGTGGAAACTACTCCTTCAAATCTACTTCCTCATTACTACCACTTGATTTTCGTTCATGAGATTCATAATTTTTGTAAGATTGAAAATAGGTGATATACCCAATGTCTCTAGTAACTCCAATTCATATGCATTTACAAAGTCAATTTTTGTATGTATCTTACATGGTCCAAAATTCCTCATATTCAACTTATTATATGTACCAATTGGAAATCTCTCCTTCCTCAAATATACAATCACTTTCTCTCCAAAAAAAAATTCCTTATGTCTCTAGTGTTCATTTGCTGTCTCCTTATACTTATCATTCATGTCTTCCAAATGCTTTTGGACTTGATTATGTAATGTCTCCATGAAATATGCAAACTCTTCTACTTCCAGGCCCCTTTTGTTCTCCATAGTGATGTATCTTAACGATGCAACTCCTCTAGAATTTACTCCCATAACAATCTGAAATGGTGTCTTCCTTGTACTCTGGTTTACTAAATTATTGTGTGCAAACTCTTCTTGTGGTTAAAAACTATATCTCAACTTCCTACCTTATCATCAACCAATCATCTCAATAAATTACCCAAACTTATGTTCACTACCTCTATTTTTCCATCCATCTGTAGGTGACATGATGAACTAAACTTCAAATCCATGTTCATCTTCTTCTACAATGTCCTCTAGAAGTATCAAATAAATTTGGTGTCTTGGTCTAAAACAATACTCTTAGGAAATCCATGCAATCTCAAAATCTCCTTGAAAAATAAGTCAGTAACATGCACAACATCATTATTCTTCTTACAAGGAATGAAATATACCATTTTAGAAAAAAAATTCACTACTACCATAATAGAATCACAACCTCTATGTTTTCTAGGTAATCCCAAAATGAAATCCATGCTCAAATCTTCCCAAGGTCTCTCGGGTACTATCAAAGGCTTATAAAATCTAGTATTTTGACTATTTCCTTTTGGAAATTAACAAATTATGAAAATTTGTACATACTTCCTTACATCCTTATATGTATTTACCAAAATATAATGTTCACTTACCAAAGCTACTATCTTATCCACTCCAAAATGTCTTAATAAACCTCGATTATAATTTTCCTTGATCAAACTCTCCCTCATTGAGCTCCTCGTTATACACAATCAATTTCCTTTGAATAATATACCTTCTTTTCAATGAAATAATCTAGCCATTGGCTCTGGTTTGTCACTACTAGTTCCTTACATGCTCTCCATGCTTCACCAAAATTTGCATTATCTTAATATATGTGTTTCAACTCTTCAAATCCCAATACTTGCACTCTCATCTCTAGCAACAAATTCCTCCTTTTGCTTAGCATTTGCAATTTTTTTTGACTTGCCATTCCTATGCTTAAACAAAAATGCATAACTCTACAAAATTCAACCCATCTCATATGTATTTGATTCAACTTTCCTTGATTGTTCAAATACTATAAAGCTTGATGGTCTGTATACAACACAAACTCCTTAGGAAATAAATAATGTCTCCACTTCTTCAAGGATTGAATTATGGCATAAAATTCTTTATCATAAACAAAGTATCTTCTTCTAGCATCATTCAAATTCTTAGTGAAATAGGGTATATGTCTTCTTTCTTGAATCAACAATGCTCCAATTGCATTTCTACTTGCATCACAATCAACTTGAAATACCTTGTCAAAATCTAGTAATGTTAATACTAGTTTCCCTATCACCTTTTTCTTCAAAAAGTCAAAGCTCTTTTGTGCTCCAGATTTCCACTTAAAATCCTTCTTATCTCCTCTCCTTGTCTTTTTCATGGGGCTACAAATACTACTAAATTTTTTGATAAACTTCTGATAGAAACTAGCTAATCCATCAAATGATCTCACCTCTCCAATGTTCACCTGTGTAGGCCAATCTAAAATTTCTTTGAATTTCTCTTGATCCATCTTTAATCCTTCAGCAAAAATAAAAAATCCTAAATATACCAACTTTTTCTTTATGAAACTACACTTATTACAATTAATCAACAGTTTCTCTTCTCTCAACCCCTTTTTTCTTTGGAAAAAGGAAATATGCCTATATATTTATATATATTCATAAGAAATTTACAAAATTTCTTGATATATAATGACTTATCAATCAGATTCATCCCTTATCACCAGCTATTCTAACAAAAATATAATTGTATCTAAACTAAAACCATTAACCCAAAAAAAACCAACATATTACAAAAATTTTCTCCTAGAATATTAACTATTAAACCCCATTATCAACAAAACAGACTTGAAGATCCTAGAATACTAGCTCTAAAAATCCATATTGTCAACAAAATCAAACTTCAATAAAACATTATTCTTACATTTGGTCCACTAGCAGTGCCTTTTCTTCTAGTAGACAAACTGTCAAACAATAGTTTTCTTATCAGGTTGTCATTGGAACAACTTCAAATGTCCCATCGAAATGAAACTATCCTATCGATGATCACATTACTATTCAAATAGTACACAATACATTGGTCTATTGGCATGCATTATTTTCATAGCATTGCATACACCACTGAGTCCACCATCACCCCATCGATGAAACCCCAAATCAACTACCACTGAACTAAATAAGTCCCATTGAAAAAAACTCTGCACACTAAAGGACACATTAGACCATCAGGGAGACTTGAGATAGATTCCCACTAATGAAGCATACTCCCACCAAATGGAACTACCAAACTCACCAGTTTTCCAACCATCGTGGAGACTACCGACCAAGTCTAGACAACCACCATAAGGCCATTGGTAGGACATGTGACCTAATTCCACCAATGAAAGAACCTTATGTTCATGCACTCCATCCCTACCAAAATATATCTATCAGGAACTCAAAACCTTGGCCCTTATTTAAACACAAATCCTTACCATCGGCACATTGGGGGGACTACATTTCAAGTAAAGCATAGTCACAACAATGAAGTAACAACTAGTCAATGAGATACTAGAACCAAGCCAACTCCAACTATCACTTTCCACCTATCAGCTCAAGTTCAACCATGGGCATTGTTCCATCAAGGAGACCAAGTTGAACATCTTGGGGAAGACCTCTAGTCCCATCGATAAAGGAACATTATCATTCTAGATCATTGGAACATGACTCATAGTCCCACCGATAGAGTAAAATCATGTTGATAGAACAAGTCATTAACACCAAATTGTCATGTTTTCATAGGGACAACCTTTGGAGTCTCACCAGCCAAGCAATGTCAAGACGATGAAGAATCATCAGATCAGAAGAAAATAACACAATGCAAGGGAGCCACCTATGGTAATTTTGCATGAGAGACTGGAGGAATGAAGACATGATGAGAAAAATGAGGATTAGTGACAATTATTGGTTCAACATGAACATGCTCGAGCAAAGTCAGCAGTGCATTGGTTCATCTCTTAATAGTGTGAAGTGGTATTTTCACTTTGCCCTAGTCTTCCAATTTTTGGCTTCACTTTTATATTTTGTGGAAGTGTTTGGTATAACGTAAGGCCAATAAGGAAGATGCAAAATGTGCCATGTGGTAGCTGCACATTTTTTCTTTATCACTTTTCTTTTTGGAGGATCGCCCAAGACACATGTCGGGACGGTGGAGGTTCGTTGCAAAAAAAATTCTTCAAAAAGCATAAGTATCCAAACAAGTGATGTGCCATCTATATAGAAGGAGGACTATATCTTTTAAAGAAATATCTTTAAATATTGACAGAACTTTCTAATTTCTCTTTGCTTGTTTCTCAAGATAGAAGCTTCCAATTAGTGCTTCAAGATGATGTGCCAAGTCAGTAAGAAGTAATTGATGAAATATCATTTCTAAGATTTGATAAAGTATTCCTCTCTACTTGTAAAAAATATCTAAAAGACATTAATGTAGTCGCTGAAAAGTTAATGAAAAGATATTTTTCAGCCTAACCAATGGCTTACAAATTAGATTGTGAGCTATCAAGTATCAACATCTAGCAGAATTTACTTTTGGGTTGAGGCGGTGGTTCTTTCTCTAACAATTATATAAGGAAGGCGATGACACCAGAAAAGGAGCATTTTTTAGAAGAAAAGGATTTTTTGAGGAGGAAATCTTTTCTTTGTAGAAGGAAGTGTTTCCTTTTTATTTTTCCTAAATTTTCAAGAACTATATTTTAGAAGCAAGTTATAGAACTAATTTATTATAGAAAATTATATCTATTAAGGTTCAAACTATTGTCAAATTGGCATACAACCTTTGTTTCAAAGTTTAGTTTTAATTAAAGCATGAACTATTAAGTGGAATTTATTGATATTGTGCATGTATGGCCTTTCTCAATATTTCCTTCTTTATACCGTCATTTTGAATGAAACAATGTCTCTTGCAAGCCATAGTCAAGTAGTTTAAATATCAAATTTCTATTCTTTATGCTTGTACTATGAAATAGAAATTTTGGGAGAAATTAGTCTATGTCATTGGACTTTTTTGTTATCTTTGAAGTTGTTATTTTTCTATGCTATATTGTATTGGGAGACAAAGTTAGTATAATTTATGAGATATTATTCTTTTACTTTAAGAAATCTTTATGTTTAATTAGACCTCATTGAACACTACCTATGGAAAGACTTGAAAGTCTACACTGTGCTTTAAGTTAGCCTTTGTTGTTCATTCTCCTTCCACCAATGAGGGGTTGTGGAATTTTGTGTCCTTTATATCAATCATAGGAACAATTTCAATTTGAAATGTTGTAAAAGCTTTATCATATCACCTTTTATGTTTTATATTTAGATTTTCTCTTTCTCCTTTATCTCAAAAACCCAAAAGAAGAGTCGAATTTCTATTAAAAAATCTGGAGGTATTTAGTGAGACACAATTTGTCCCCCACTCACTGAATTTCCCATTAAACTTTCAGAGAGGTGAAAGATTTGATGATCAACAGTTCCTTTTCTGGCACACTCGGTGGGACTGATGTTTTTCCAATTTCCTGATTAGAAGTCATAAATATTTCTTAAATCATGCTAAGGAAGGAAACTAGAAATTTCATGCCCAGAGTCCAAACAAGAGCATCCTCAAGAGGTCATTTCCAATACTCTCAATTACCTACCTCAAATCCTAGAATGAGAAGAACTACATTTTTTATATCACCTGTAAGGAGTAATAGAGCAATAAGGTAGATCCCATTATCTAGAACCTTACCTACTCCACCTAGAAGCCTTAATTTATAGATAAGATTTCTTCTATATTTGATTCATAGGAACCTTTTCTTCATCTATTATTCTACTCTATCTATTATGAGTTGTTTAGAATAATCATCAGTGATTCTATGGTATTGAATTAATAGAGAGTTCGTCCAAGTTATTTCAAAGGGTGTCGTAGAGTAATAACTACTTGAAATAACTCGAACTAGAGAGCAATTTTCTCTATTTCATTCTATTTATATCTCATAAAGAAAAGGGTATAACTAGGCCTATTACATAGTTTCCAATTCATCTGAAAGCTCAAAAAAAAATGATTACGATTAATAGAAAGATTGAGATAAAGTAGCTTCTACCTTAGCATTATGTAAAAATAGAACTAGATCGGGATAAAGACCAATACCTATGATTGGTAGAAAGAGACAGATCAAAATAAAAAGTTTGTGTGGTCCCGAATCCTTAAAATAAGGTTTTGGGACATTCGAAACCTTATATCCATAGAACATTCAACGTAACATAGATAACAAATAAATCGGGATAAATTTGTCCTCTTCCTCTATTACCACCCACATATATGGGATATTTCAGGAAGTGAGCTGCTTTATTAGTAGTGGGATTTGGTGAAAGGATGAGAAACACAATTTCACTATATTTTTGACCAGGAACAGGACCTATTACTATAATATTTTTTTGATTGGGACGATAGTTCTGAAAATAAAGATCACCTATTTTTTCCTTAATCTTAGGACAAATACAATCCGGAGGAGCTAATTCAAAACCTTCGGGTAAAATAAAGAGAAAAGAGAGATCTAGATCTATTTTTAGAGAGACAGGCCTGGTATCTATTTGAATAGGAATAGGTCTACAAATTCTTCATATGGAAGGAGATCTCTATTACCATTTTGACAAATTAAATTGATCGATACGAGTTGATTTTCTGTTATGATATATTTACAGAACAATAGCTAATCCAATAGCTACTTCAGCGGCAGCAATAGCTATAACAAAGATCGAGAAGATATCCCCCTTTACTTGCCTACTATCAAAATAATCTGAGAATGTTACTAGGTTTAAATTCACTGCATTGAGTATTAGTTCAAGACACATAAGTGCTTTAACCATGTTTTGACTTGTTACTAGTCCGTAAATACCAATAGAGAATAAATAAGCACCTAAAATAAGTGCATGTTTGAGCATAATAGAGGAGCTCTTCATACCTTAACCTCTTCAGATACAAACAAAAGTTATAATAAGTTTCTCCTTTTCCATTATCGAAAGAACTTCTATTGATTTTTTTTGAATATAATAAATCAAGGTGAGAAAAGATAACATTTATATAATATTTATATAATTGTATTAATCATCCATAAGATGGAGATTCAAATCTTTTATGCACCTAAAAATTCATTTCGACCAATTGAACTTTCTCAAATTGTTTCTTCTTAAGAACCAGAAATATCTGTTCTAAAATGACAGATGCTAAGAATAATAAAAGACCTTGAACACGTAAAGGATCTTGAAGTATTATTTATGCATTTTCCTGACCAAATCCACCTACATTAGGGTTATTCGTTAACGACTGATCTACCTTGATGAATTCGCCTTCTGAAACAAGAAGTTCTGGTCCCAGAGGTACAAATTCAACCACTTGTCGACCGTTTGATGGATTATCAATAGTGATTTGATATCCACCCTTTTCTTTACATGCAATTTTACTTACTTTACTTGTTGTTGAAGCGTTGTAGACTGTATTGTTGCTTTTGCTACCATCAGGATAAATTTGTCCTCTTCCTCTATTACCACCCACATATATGGGATATTTCAAGAAGTGAGCTACTTTATTAGTAGTAGGATTTGGTGAAAGGATGGGAAACACAATTTCACTATATTTTTGACCACGAACAGGACCTATTATTATAATAGTTTTTTGATTATGACGATAGTTCTGAAAATAAAGATCACCTATTTTTTCCTTAATCTCAGGATAAATACGATTCGGAGGAGCTAATTCAAAACCTTCAGGTAAAATAAAGAGAAAAGAGAGATCTAGATCTATTTTTAGAGAGATAGGCCTGGTGTCTATTTGAATAGGAATAGGTCTACAAATTCTTCATATGGAATGAGATCTCTATTACCATTTTGACAAATTAAATTGATCGATACGAGTTGATTTTTTGTTACGATATATTGCCAGAACAATAGCTAATCCAATAGCTGCTTTAGCAGTAGTAATAGCTATAACAAAGATCAAGAAGACATCCCCCTTTACTTGCCTACTATCAAAATAATCTGAGAATGTTACTAGGTTTAAATTCATCGCATTGAGTATTAGTTTAAGACACATAAGTGCTTTAACCATGTTTCAACTTGTTACTAGTCCGTAAACACCAATAGAGAATAAATAAGCACCTAAAATAAGTGCATGTTCAAGCATAATAGAGGAACTCCTCATACCTTAACCTCTTCAGATACAAACAAAAGTTATAATAAGTTTCTCCTTTTCCATTATCGAAAGAACTTCTATTGATTTGTTTTTAATATGATAAATCAAGGTGAGAAAAGATAACATTTATATAATATTTATATAATTGTATTAATCATCCATAAGATGGAGATTTGAATCTTTTATGCACCTAAAAATTCATTTCGACCAATTGAACTTTCTCAAATTGTTTCTTCTTAAGAACCAGAAATATATGTGCTAAAATGGCAGATGTTAAGAATAATAAAAGACCTTGAACATGTAAAGGATCTTGAAGTACTATTTCTACATTTTCCTGACCAAATCCACCTACATTAGGGTTATTCGTTGACGACTGATCTTCCTTGATGAATTCACCTTCTGAAACAAGAAGTTCCGGTCTCAGAGGTACAAAGTCAGCCACTTGTCGATCGTCTGATGGATTATCAATAGTGATTTGATATCCACCCTTTTCTTTACATGCAATTTTACTTACTTTACCCATTGCTGAAGCGTTGTAGACTATATTGTTGCTTTTGCTACCATCGGGATAAATTTGTCCTCTTCCTCTATTACCACCCACATATATGGGATATTTCATGATGTGAGCTATTTTATTAGTAGTGGGATTTGGTGAAAGGATGGGAAACACAGTTTCACTATATTTTTGACCAGGAACAGGATTTATTATTATAATATTTTTTTGATTGGGACGATAGTTCTGAAAATAAAGATCACCTATTTTTTCCTTAATCTCAGGATAAATATGATCCGGAGGAGCTAATTCAAAACCTTTGGGTAAAATAAGAACAACTCCTACATTTAAAGTTCCTTTCTTACCATTAGCAAGAACTTGTTTTATTTGCTTATCATAGGGTATTTTAAAAATTGCTTCAAAAACGGTATCAGGAAGCACGAACTGTGGAACTTCAATCTCCACAGGTTTTTTAGCCAAATGACAACTGGCACATACAATACGTCTGGTTGCTTCTCGAGGATTTTCATAACCTTGCTGTGTGAAAATGGGATATGCATTTGCACTAGATGCCCAGGTCATTACATCGATCAGGGCTCAAGTACCTTGTCCTTCTCCTTCAATTTTTTTAACATGGGATAGTGGAAATTTAGTTCAACCATCCACACCCCCAGATGTATGGCCCACCATACCCGCTAATGCCCTCAAGGATACTCTAAAGTTTTCCAGAGAAGAATTTAAGATCCCTTCTGAACACCTTCAAGATATAATAGAGGTATGTAGAGTGCATAATATAGCAGAGGAAAAAATTTCTATGAGGTTGTTAGTTGCATCTTTCAAAGGGAAGGCCCAAGATTGGTATCGATCTTTGGTCTCAAGTTCTATGATCCCATGGGACCAACTCGACGGACTCTTGTTCAAACATTTTTCAAAAAAGGGAGACCATTCCTCACTGCTGCATCAACTAATTACCATAAAAAGGGCCCCAAGATAAGCCATGAGTAACTTCAACACTAGGTTTGATAAAACTTGGTGAAGGATTCCTTTGGCTGCTCACCCCTACATATGATGGCGTTCATTTTATACCTAAAAGCTATAAATCTAGACATCATAGTTATGATAAATTCCATGGGGAGAGATATCTTGTCTGATGCATATGAGTTGGAAATGCGAGTGGAAAATAGTCTAATTGATGCTAGGAAGCTCCTACCCCGACCTCCTATGCCTATCTTAACAGATCCCTCTAGAATGATACAAGAAGGAGACTGTTCAGATGTTCCTACTACATAAAGCAGTGTTTTGGATATGCCCCAATCTATGTATGTGTATCTAAAGTAGTGTGTCGAGCTCAAGTTTAGTTACAACATAAATTAATGACATGAAAAATATCATATAGACTCTTGTTAATGAATTGGTCATTTTCAAATTGCAGCAAGCAATGCCAATGAAGGTGAAAACTCAGACTTACAATGAAAGCAATCTCCCTTATCAACAAAATTCATACCAAGGTTTCTCCTGGGGAGGAAGCCAACAAATGGCATCTGCAAACTAGATAGTTCCAGTCACTATGCCACTTCAAATGGTGGAAGGAAGTCAAAGCAAAGAATTGATCCTAGGCTAGAATCTTTTGGTGGAAGAGGATGACGTATGGTGCTGGTCACACCCACAAAAGGATATGGAAATCATAGTAAAACCTTTCCTAGGAATTGGACATTCTGACATGTGACTAATATCTCTCTGTGGACATTCATTTACTTGTCAAACCAGGGGATGTATACTTTAAATGGTGCAGCAAAATATATGCACTAGGAACTAGTTTCAGTCAAATCTTAGCAGAAATAAATACTAGAAAGGAATTCTATCTACGCCACAGGAAGGTAATACAAAGTTCTTTAACTCAACTATGATTTGATTAAAATAGAAACCATAACAACTATGACTAAAACACAAACTATGAACTAGCCTTATGCTGCAGGAATAGGCACAGGGATGGATTCCCTATGTTACAAGAGCAATACAAGACTGAGTTTGTATGAAAACTTCAAAGATGAAAGCTAACTGAAGATCAACAGAAAAGAATGACTAACTAACTAGCTACATATAATTACTAATTGGGCCCCCTTAGCAAGCATCTACTAATTATGCAGGTGCGGAACTCAGAACTTCATTAAACTTTATTCATGAAAATAGAATGATATACATTGTTTTGTTGATATGGAAACTAACAACAAACTCTGTCTCTTGTCAAACAGATTCTGCTTTTCATTATCATACCGTCTCTTACATGATATCTGCTACTCTGTTTCTATCTTACTCTAACTATCATCTCCCTTCTCACTCGCACAGGAGGAGTACTTTATTTAAAATCAGGAGAGCAACTAACTAACTAACCCTATCAAAGAAACACATGGAAGTAAAGTGTATCCCAAAATCAAGGAACAAACTTCATAAATTAATTTATGTGTTTAACCTGATCTGGAGAGAATCTAGTGCTCCACTCTTTCTAGATTGACTATCATTAAAAATATTTCCCAACGGTTTCAGTCAAAGAGTCTTCACCAGAGCTTCCTCGAAGTCGTGCAGGAAATGGACTTTACTATAAGGTCGAGATCGGTTGTGCTTGTCTCGATCATTCTTCAACAACCTGCGAAACAAAAGGTAACAGATGTGAAAGAAAAGGTGTATGGCACATACATGATATCCATTTATTAATAACACATTTAAATCTATTTCATCATTCAAAAACTATATGCGATATACCAGTCATTTAGGGAGTCAACGGGGCAATAAATGTAATCAAGTCAACACAATAATCTGCAGGAATATGAAAGTATTTTGCTACAGGATATCCCCATAAAAGGTTTCAAAAGAGTTTTAAACAACCACAAATAACAAAAGTAAAGGCATTTAAAGTTTATCATAACATCCAAATTATGAGCACATTTTAGGCTCATCAGGTGCCTCACCTATAGTGATGATGATTTCCCATAGAATTTCCCAAAGGAAAATATATGAAAGTGGATGGAAAAACAAAGAAGCAAAGATCGACCCCCAAATATAGACAAGTGCAGGTCATATGAAAAGAAGAATGCTCATTTTCAAGCCAATTGAAAGGGATTCCCTCAAAACAACAAGTTGATGTAGTACCTAATCAAGCATTATTCTCATGTTTGGAGGGAGAGGAGCAATATACGTGAATGAAGGTCAGATGATTGGCATTCTGCCAATGCAATTTGATTAGAACAAAAGGTCTAAAAGAAGGCTCATAGGGGAATATGTGCAACAAACCATACCACATCTTTAGCCATGAAAATTGTTCCCCCAAGAGAGGCATTCTTCGCCACCCATCATCCAACCTTGTTCGGTGCTTCATACTATGCCACCACTGGAAAAGGAGGTGAATACAGTACTGGGCCCAATCATGATAGAAATTTCTCTCCCAAAAATAATAGAGATACCACCTTCCAGAATGTCATTATGGGATATCATATTAATTCTAGAATAGAAATCCCTACTTTAGGAAGCATTAAAGGTAGAAGGGAAAAGTTTGCAGGAAGGCATGGTTTAGCTGAACAATCAAAGCAAAAACTATCATTCCATGATTTCCCCTCAAACTCTAAAAGAAACAACTTATACAAATAATGTGAGTAGCATTAAAGAAAAAGAGGTAAGCAAGACAAATCCCATGCCTTACTTTTAACACTTGTAATAGGAGACAAATTGTTGCATAATAGTATGATTAATTCAGGGGAAAGCATGACTATCATGCAAAAACAAGTGGTTGATGCTTTAAAATTGAAGTATGAGCCCCTTGAAAGGGGAATCATGCACCTATATGGAAAAAGTCTCTTGACCATTGGTTAGATAAGAAGCTTGTATCTAACCCTTTTCTCCTACCCAAGCCAAATAGTCACTCAGGAAGTGGTAGTAATAGATATTCCACCATTTTTTGGGATGTGTCTTTCAAGAGATTTTACTGCCAAATGGGGCAGGTATTTCGAACTTGATTGGTCACATTTGATTTTAAGGACTAAGCAAGGAGAAAGGATGAAGATCCTTTTGGAACCACTACATCCTGAACATATTTTAGATAAGGCATCCCTATGTTTTGAAGTCACATGTATTGCTATATCTCAATAGGAGAAGTATTGTGTTGAAATACTAGAGGATGAAGAAGATACAAGTGAGAAAACTCCTGAAGAAGAAGTGTTGCTTAACTAATTCATTGATTCTAATCCATTCAGAAATTTCCATGCAACTGGGCTCATCACTTATGTACTTTTTTATGACAATCAAACTTCTCTGAAACTAGTAAAAGACAAAGAGAGGTCTAATGACCCATCTGATAATCAGTTATGGACTCTCTCTTTTTTTATGGTGCCAAGTGTAAAGCTGACATTGGTGTTGACATCTATTTTCTCTCTCTAATGGGATGTGATACATTTAGAACTTACCATATTATGTTCTCCTATTTGAATAATGATGTTGAATATGAGGCCTTAGTCCACAACCTAAATCTTGCACAAAGAATGGGTAGAAAGAAAATACAAGACTTCGGAGATCCAAAGCTACTGGTGAGTTAGGTTCGTGGTCAAGCAACAACAAAGAATAATCGAATGAGGTCATACAAACACTGAGTTTGGGACCTGATTAATATTTTCAAAGCATTCAACATACAATTTATTCCCCAATCATAGAACAACATAGTTGACCAAATGGCATCATTTGAGCCGCAATTTGAACCAATTTTTGACTCAACTAGGAAAAACATAGTTCAGGTCATTATCTGACCCTCAATTCCAAATAATGACAAGAATTAGCTCATGTTTTCCATGATGATGCTTAGATAGATACCTTCATGAAAAAGGGGGGAATGATTCTTGACACCCCAACCTTAGTAACAAAAATCTCTAATGTGAGGGTCATCCAATTAGAAGGGAATAAACTTTCAAGAGGATTAATTTTCCTCAAAAATATTTTTGACTATGAAGATGCAAGAAATGGGAAATGAAGGTTCATGCTGGATGAGAGATATTATGAAGAACTTGATGTCAAAAATGGTAGAATTTTGAAAGTCAAAAAAGAGGTTCTGACTAAAGATAAAGAAAGACTAGGGATCTATGTTATGAATATGATGGAGTTATGGCCTAGACTTATAAAGACCTTAGAGGTTATGACCTTGGTATAATTCAGCATACCATCGACTTGAAGGATGGGTCTAAACCTGTCTGACAAAAGTAAAGGTCTATCAACCCAAAGGTTGAAGCATTAATGGCACAAGAGCTTCACAAGTTGGTTGATTCCAAGATAATATATCCAATAAAACATTCCACTTGGGTCTTGAACTTGGTACCTGTCCAAAAAAATAATAGTGATATCAAACTCTATGTCGATTTCTAAGATCTAAATAAAGCATCACTTAAGGACCATTACCCCTTGCCTTCAATGGAACAATTTTTACAAATAGTAGTCGAATTTGAAATGTTCTCACTACTTGATGGTTTTTTGGGGTATAAATAGGTATATTTAAATGAGAGTGACCAACACAAAACAATGTTTACCACTAAGTGGGGAAATTTTTCTTATGCTAAGATACCATTTGGCTTGTTGAATGTAGACGCGACTTTTCAACAAGCAATGGATATTTCCTTCAAAGGTTTAATTAACCTAGTAATTCTCATATATCTAGATGACTTAATAGTATTTTTAAAATTAAAAGATCAACACTTTAACCATCTAGAAAAATTTTCCAGAAATTTCAACAGTTTGAGATTTCTTTGAATCCCAAAAAATGTGTTTTTTGGGTGCCTCAAGGTAAGCTACTTGGCTTTATAGTCTCAAAAGAGGGGATAGAAATAGATCCTTAAAGGGTTAGGTCAATAATGGAATTACCTCTACCATTAAATCAAAAGGGACACTAGTCATTCCTCGGGAAGATCAATTTCATCAGCACGTTCATTTCTGAATTCACTGGTATTGTAAGGTCTATTTCACTAATGCTTAAAAAGAGTCTACCATTCAAGTGGACCATAGAAGGGAAAGAGGCCTTTGAGTAAATAAAGATAGCAATTTTTGCTACTTCTATCTTAGCTAATCTAAAATTTTCTAAGGATTTCTTACTCTATGTGTATAGTGGTTAAGATAGCATAGTCTCGATACTTACTCAAAAGGGTGATCAAAAAGGAGAACACCTCATCACATTCTTTTCTATAACTTTGAAAGGGTATGAGATGAGGTAAAACTTTGTGGAGAAACAAGATTTTTCCATAGTTAAAATTTTGAAGAAATTCTGACACTTGGTGTTGGCCAATAAAATCACTATCCTTGTAGCACGTCCCAATGTGCAGGAGTATATCACTAAGGGCAAGATAACCAAAACAGGAGCAAACTGGATCACCAATATTCTAGAGTATGATTTAGATATCTGACCAACTAAGTTTGTTCAGGGAAGAGGTCTTTGTGAATATATCACGTGGGAAATGAGTCATGTGCTTGAAAGGGAGGTTGATTGAGTATACTCAAATCAATTTGAGTTCGACGAATCTTGGGTTGCTAATCAAATAGAGCACATGCAAAAAGGATATTACCCAACCAATATGTTGTCTAATAAAAGGAGGTACTACCAACTGTAAGGTGCAAGGTATGGACTAATTGAAGACATACTTTTTAAAAGGAATTATGATGGTGTGCTACTTCGATGCCTTAACACCCTATGGGAAGAGAGGGTTCTTAATGAATTTTACCATAGTCCTAAGGGTGGGAATTTTTCCCCCAAGACTACCACTCTAAAATAATGAGGGTAGGATATTATTGGCCCTCTATATTCACTAAAGCGCATCATCTAGTACACAGGTGTACCTAGTGCCATTTTTTTGTTGGAAACATGAGGAATGTATTTCAAACCTTGAGCCCAATTGTGACTAAGGAACCCTTTTCCTAGTGGGGTCTGGATTTTATCAGTATGATAAATCCCATTTCCAGTGTTGAACATAAGTGGATCCTCATAGCGACTAACTAATTCACAAGGTGGGCAAAGGTAGTAGCCTTAAAGAATGCAACAAAACAAGAAATTTTTAATTTCCTTGAAGAACTGGTGACTAGATTTGGGCCACCCAAAACCATCATATCTGACAACACCTAAGATTTTTCTTGGTTATGGATGTCATAATTTACTATCCACAAGGAAATGGGTTAGCAAATTCCACCAACAAAAACCTAATTAGGTTAATCAAACACATTGGGTCATAACAAAAAAGAGATTGGAACAATCATCTATGATCGACCTTATGGGTGGACCAAATTACCCCCAAGTAGATTCTAAAGACTTCATCTTATGAGTTGGTATATGGAAAACAGGTGGTAATTCCCATTTCTATATAAATCCCTACTCTGTAACTACTGAAGACCCTAGAAGTTGAAGAAAATGATGAGATGGAAGTATGACTAGTAGAACTCCTTAGATTGGAAGAAGATAGAGAAAAGGCCCATGGACCTATGATCAACCGTCACCACACAGTCAAAAAATGGTTTGAAAAAAAGGCCTCTAGTCTAGAATTTAGGGAAGGGAGCTTAGTGCTAAACTATGATGAACATATTGCAAAACTAGGACAACACACAAAATTTGAAGAATTTTGGAAGGGACCTTTCCAAATCAGTGCATGAAAAGAGAAAAAAACATATGAACTTGAATATCTAGAAGGCAACACTTTAGGTATACTGGTGAATGGTATTTATCTAAATATTTTCCACTAAAATGCATTTTTTTTGAAAATTTTAAAAAATTATGTATCATATGTAAAGTTTTGTAATTATTTTGAAGTTTTAGAATAAAACCTAGAGGAACACTAAGAAATAAGTAGCTTATATTATATTTATCGAGAGTTCTACATATACACAAGCCCAAGGCTTAGATCCAAAACGTGAGACTCTTTTGAGTGATCCCAAAAGGGTTTACAAGAAAAAGCTAAAGAAGGAAGGAATAACACACAAAAGTAGTCTAAAAACACCCTTGGCCACCACCCAAGAATGAGAGAAGACTTACTCTGAAGTCTTCTTTCTTTCTCTTGTTTTCCTTCTCTTCTTCTCTCCGTCTGGTTGTAAAGGAGGGTCAGGGAACATGATGAACACAAACAAAGGCCCAAATCCTACTTGTTACTACTCTGCACTAGGGAGCTAAAGTGTTTCCTCCAAGCCAGTCATGTAACTTGCTCCACACTATACTCACAAAGCAAGAAAAAGGCTATTGGCTATGAAGAATCTCGATGTTTTGCAACATCCATAGTGTGGAAGACATAAAGAAAAGGTAGCCAAGACATGTCTATAATGAAGTCCACATGCCCCCGAAGGTCCATGGCGCTCGAGATACCAATGCTAGGGATGGATACTTGCACTATTTCTCCAATTCATTCCATCAATGAGGTGTCAAACATCTCCTAGCATAGCTCAATTATCATAGGTTTGGACATGTTCAGGTCCAACAATGAGGCCATGAATCGAGAAAGAACATTTTAGTTGTTCCAAAGTTGGTTCTCATCAGAGATGAAGTTAGTACCCACAACCCATTTGAACATAGTCATGATGAGTAGGTCATATTTCTTGACCAACCATTTAATTCGGTCACTAGTAATTTCCCCCACAAAGTTGTATTACAACCTCCATGGAAGGAGCTAATTGGGGGTCACCAAGCCAACAAATACCTTAGTAAAGCGACAAATTCTAGTAGAATGAAAATAAAGTAGATGGAAGGACAACTAAGTTAGAGAGCCTTATGTTAGAATGAATGTTGCAAAAGGTGGTGTGACTATATATAGAAAAGGCTGACCAACAAAATTGATCAATGGAATATATATTTTTAATTAGATGACAACAAGAAAATTTGAGGCAAAATAGACCAGGGTGGATAAATCATATGGAGGATCCTATATAATATCTTAATAAATAAATTGGGGCATTGGGAGTAAATTATCTAGTACATCGATTATTGACATGTGTCTACCACCATCATCAGTGGCAACTATCCCATTAATGAGAAAATATTCCCAAGATTAACGTGATTTAAAAGAAAAATCTTTGGAATATTAATGGTTACATTTTTCAATGGTACTTTGCACCACTTCAACATGTTTGGTATGATGGAAAGATCGCTTCTCGAGGAAATATAACTTTTTGATTGAGAGGCAGTGAAAGGAATGTACTATTTCCATCCTCATAATATTTTTGGCATTCCAAAGGGATACGGATCTTTAGTCCACACATATCATCCCAGTGGAATCATTTAATAAGCTTAGCAATAATAGCATAGCCTTGAGTGCATGTACCAACAAAAGAATTAATTCTGCTCAAAAGTATATTTTCCTTTCCAAAGAAAAGGATCCCTAACCATTATCACTAAGAGTTCCTCTACAACTTTTGATACAGTCATGGTGAAACCCTCAACTTCTAGAACACATGCCAGAGTTTCAAGCCAACAAATTAGTTATGCCAATATTTTTTGGCAAAAGTCTTTCGCCAATGCTCTACCTATAGAGGAATGACCTTTCGAGTATTGCAAGAAGGTGCTTGTGGATAAGCTTGTGAAAACAGAAGTAGTACAAGACATCACTGAAAATATTTTGGATCCTAAGCTATAAATCAATCCTAAAAGCCTTAGGGAAGGCATGTTTCAAAGGAAGGAAAAGTATGGGACATCTAAGAGCTTTGCACATTAGTTATGGGATTGCAACTTGTCGTAGTTCATGTTGCCCATTGTACATCCATGCCCTAAATTAGTTGATGCATGTGCCAGGAATTTTGATAAGGTAATAGGGGTTATCCAAAGAAGCAAGGTTAGAGTTGCCATATTTTCTCAATCCATACGAGATATTCTATGTATCCCTATGGCCTGGGATTTAGAGTTTTTCAATGAGGAAAAGATGGATCCTTTTGGTAAAGAAAAGGCCAGAAGAACAAACTTCTATGAAAAAGAAACTAGGGAATGACCAAATAGAGGGCATGTTCCTTTCCCTCTATTATATGATATTCTTAAGAGGGATACATAGTCAGTATTTTCAATGCAAGCTTGGGTGTTTGGTCTTGATAACAATGCCCAAGTTCTTCCTTTTCAGTTTAGCCTAGTTTTTTAGTTAAAGAGAGAAAAGATCCAGAGGCATTATGATTTTGTTGAGGTAATAGCTGGGAATATGTTGTACCAACTTAAAAATTACGGGATTGATTCTAAATTCAGGTACCCTTCCTTCTTGGCTCATTTAATTTTGCATCAAAACTTTGAATATTTTGGGAAAAATATGCCAGTGTTTAGGCTGAATGAAAGGAATTGTCTTCAGCTGATTTTTGTATGGACCCATTGACTTTCTAAAATATGAGATTTTTATGGATTTGTGGATTACTTTTTGAGGCCTGTACTCCAAGAATTTTTACTCTGCCCTACAAGACATTTCTCTATTAAGGTTTTCTAATGGATGAGAATCATGCAGAAGTGTATGTGTAGGATCATGATGGGCCAAAAAGTGGTGGTATAATGGGTATGTGTAGGGTATGTGGCTAAAAACTTTTTTTTACCCAAAATTGATGAAATGAAAAGGGTTTTTAAAGGAGATTATCAACTTTCTAGCAATATAAATTATGTTATACTTTGAATTTAATAAATAATTATTATTCATTTTCTATTTAAATTGTGAATAAAGTCCTAAATGATAGGCTGATTAAAAAACATCTATAGCTTTCAAACAATATCACATTTTTTGAATCTGAAACATGTGTCAGATTCTATGCTTCACATACTACAGGATTAAAAAAAGAAAAAATTAATTTAATGAAGTTTTGACCAAGTTAAGGTGGTTAGACATACAAGTTTTTATATTTTTAAAAATTTGTAATAAAAAATTCATTATTAATTATTTACATAGAAAAAAATTACAAAAGAATGTGCATCACATCCAGTCATGAGTCATCTACTTATATCTAAAATCTTACAAAAAATAATTATCATTTTATTGTCATTATGGTGGTTAGGCAGACACCTACTTATTTTTTCCCTAAAATTAAGTACTATTGCATTGAAATTTCAAATTTTCACCAAATATTTTTTTTCTTTTTTTAAATAAACCAAGTAGTTTAGAACCTACATTAAATTTGCTACATATTCTATTCTTACATATTTTTTAAATAATATAGATAACTTATTCATTTTTTAACACAAGTTGCCTAACTCTTATTTTTCTAAATTTTTTGTCACTTAAGGGCCTCTTTTTTCCATGATGATCCTGCACATACCCAGAACGTAGTGGACTACTTCCTAGGTATGAATTTTACATTTTTTAGATTTCATGGTTTTCCCAATGAATCTTTTCGACTCCCTAGGTTTGTTGCGCACAACTTTTTTGTGTTGGAAGCATGCCACTAGTTGATCATTGTTAACAAAATCTACAGTACAAGGAGAAACAAGACAAGGTTGTATCTGCTTCCCCTCAATATTGCTAACAATCAAGTATCTCCTACAAAGTGATTTTGTGAAGAGGAACTTAACAATATATTGGAAACATTGGGCTTGGTCATCATTTGTGATTGAAGCATCCATTAAAAATCTACAAACACTAAACTTCATGCAGGGGTTAGTATTTCACAAATCCATCAAAATTCTCCTATGAAATACCTTGTAAATGCTTTAAAATGCAACAAATGATAAGAGAAGACTAAAATCATCATGAAAACAATTAACAAGTACCTATTCCATAGTGGGTTGGTGTCAAATGTGCAAATGAGCCTTTCCCAATCCTTGCTGAAAAGTTAAAATGATGAGATGCAATGCAGATGAAGAGAAAAATTAGTTCTCAAACCAAGAGAGTAACTTTGCATGTAAAATGTGGATGGGTTTATGGAGATTAAGGCCTTTATTTATAGATTTTCTTGATGAGAGATTGGCCAAATGGGTGAATGTGGGACTAAAGATCCACCAATGAGAAGATTCCACTTGTCAAGTTGCCATTGGTTGAGGGATGTGCAAGATTTGGGAAATGTGCCCAAGAGAGGGAATTTCAAATTCAAATTTGTGTAATAAATTTTGAGAGGGGGACACGAAAATTGGAAATTAATGCAATGTTGGAGAGGACAAGTCAACTTGTCCTCATTTTCAAACTTGAGGGAATATTCCCCATAAATGCCATGTTGAAAGAAAATGAGGATTTTAATAAATCAATAAATTGATTTATTTGTGCAAGTGGCATTATCTAGAGGATGTGATAGGTGGTTAGGTTAGGCTAATTAGGATTAGGTTAGCTTAATGATGATTAGGATTTTTTTGACTTTTATGACTTAAATATTTGATTTATTTAATTCAAAAAAGGATGGAATATGCATTATGATTTAATTAAATGAATGTTTGATTTATTTGATTAAAAGGTTGATGATAATGTTTATTTAATTTTAAATTAATGACCTTAGGAGATGGAAATAAATGAGATTACCTGATGAATGGATGAAGGTGAACTTGATTAATTGATGAATGGACCTAATGCGAAACCTAGTTTACTTGATGAATGAACCTGATTCAATGCATAATGTTAATTTTGCATGTCTACAGTGATAAATGGTATTATAATCCAAGCGGGATTTATAGTGTGAAGCACGAGGAGTGTAAATACTTTGAAAAGAGGATGAATGCGACTTAGGAAAGTGCACAGGTATATATCAATTTGAAACATATTCCTTTCAAGTGACCAAAATGGTTGAGTTTTTATATGCCAAAGGTCCAGTATGATAGGAACCTTCCAATAAATAAATCCATCAACACACAACTAAAGAAGAGGGGATGGTCAAAGAGGAAGAAGGAATATTTCTAGAAGTTCTGACAAGAATTTCATTGTCCCAACCTTCTTGTCAAACAGCTCCCACAAGACAAATATTTTGAGTATTTCTATGATAAAGAGGCTAGCTCCAATAACAGTAATTGAGAAACCAGCCATGAAATCAATGCAAAACAATTTCTGCAATGAAACCATCATCGTCAAGAATTTAGTGATCAAAAAGATTTGAAGCAAAAGGATTTGCATGCTCCATCCACCTCTAGTGGCACCTAGAGTAAAGGAAAGAAACCTCGATGGTCCATAAGAGCATCATCTATTACAGTCATTAAAGGTCTATTTTTGGAGGGATCGGTGGTTAGAAGAATAGAGCACATTAGCTCTGGTCAAGAAAATAGAAGGTGACTTGAAGGGCTAGACATATTGGAGAAGTCAGCTTGAGGAGAAGACGTGGAGGACCTGCTTTCTAAGATGTGCTAACCACCGCATTTTAGATAATTTTTACTCCTTCTCTTCCTATTTATACAATTTTGATTACCCCCTCTCCTATTTTGGGAAAGAATTCTCCATCCATGGACCCTAATTTAATAATCCTAAATGCACCTTTGCATGCTCAAAATGAAATTACTGAGATTACCCTACACTCTTAATGAGCAGCGTCTGTTTCAACCACTACTGACTCTCTATTCGCCCTATCAAGGGCCCCCTTTGAAAGAGCTGAAGCATCAACATTAACCCCCACTCTCAATCTGACAACTTTTGAACAAACAACTTGCCACCCACCAATGTCTTTGTTTACCTCTACTGGAAAATCCCCTGCTTAGTCTTAGCTTGGTGTACCACCCTTTTCCATGATAACGCTCCCTTTTTCCTCTCCCCATACCCATACATCTCAATTATCCCCTTCAATTACCCTTTTTAGTTTACCTTCCAGTGCCCCTATTGCAGCACAAAAAATCAATGTTCCTCAAACTCTCCAAGATCATTTCAATGCAACAAAGATGGCCCAAAAAAATGCTAAACAGAGGCAACTTATGAAAAATGATGAGTTACCTACTGCTAAGAAGATCAAGACTTGTTACAATTAGAAGTTGAATTCTCTTTTGATGAATAGGCCTAGATCTAACTAAAATGCATCCACGTGACAAGGTGGTCTTAGCTAAGACCATCCAACAGGTGGTATACTTAGACTATGAAAAGTTGGGTAGAAAGTTAAAAAAGCATGAGAGAGAGTTCATAAATGTAAGGGAAATAGTGGGAAGACTTCAAATAGAGCTCAAAGCTAAGGATGTTGAGTTGGCCCACATAATCCAGGTTCAGAGTAAGTAAGGGGAAGACTCAAGATTGCTTAGAGAAGCGCAAACCCAACAGGTTCAGCTACAAGCTGAAATTGAAAAGTTAAAATTTGATATCACCATCCAATAGTAGACCAATTCAAGGTACATAAGTACTCAGGAAAATTTACAAAATGAGCTGAGTAATTTCTGATCTCAATTTTTTGATACCAGTAGAAAGGTATAGGACATAGAAAAATTGAAGCTAGAAAAACAAGAAGCCATGTCTGCATTATAGGATCATGATTTAGATGTAGGAAGAGTAAGCTCCAAACTAGTAGATTCCCTCAAAAAGAAGGCTCAAATAGAGAAAAAATCAAAGGCAAAGGAGACTCAACTCAATCAAGAGTTGGTCATCACTCGAGAAATTGGGTCTCTCTCGCTACTGAAAAGACTGGTATCTTCACATTGGGAGTAGATTGCAGCTATGATTCTTGTTCTTAGGGCTATTTTTCAATTCTTGAAGGATGTCCAAGAAATAAATGAGAAAATTAGCTCAATGGTTGATCATGTTTTGCATAAATTTGACTCTCAAGTGGTGGAGTCACAAATTTTCATTTCTAGACTTTGTGTGGCTTTTGATGAAGTTTTAAAGGATGATGGAATTGTTGATAGAAGAACCACCTACATCAAAGCCAATGAAATCATTAACTCCTAGAAAATTGCTAAGAAACTTGTAAAGAGTGCTAGATAATGTTGGCAAGAACAGTTGAACAGATTAAAAAGGACTTTAATGTTTTCATCAACTATGGATTACCTCCCATGTTTTCCCCAAAAGGGAATGTGCAAACTATGGAGAAAATTACAAAGGCTATCAAATACAAAAACTAGACTACTAATAAGCTTCCAAGTTTGAGTATAGTACGCATGGCTGATGAGGTTGAGTGCAAGATTTTTCACCTTTCTCACCTTTATCATTACCTTTGAGTGGTTACTACTAGATGGGGGGTCATGTCTTTCAAAAAAAATTTCTAGCTTGATCAAGCCTATAGGCTTATCCGTAATATGTCCTTACCCACTAAGGAAGAATGGCAGACACAACATTCCTCCTCCTTCAAACTTCAAGAATTTCTAGAGAGCTAGGTTCATACCTCCACAAGCAAAGGCCCCTATGAGTGGCAAGAACTGTGAAGTGGTTTTTCCACATTTCCCTAGTCTTCCATTGTTTGGCTTCACTTTTATATTTTCCTGAAGTGTTTGGTATAACGTAAGGTCAGTAAGGAAGATTTGAAATACGCCATGGGGTGGATGCACATTTTTCCTTTATTGTTTTTCTTTCTAAAGGAGCACCTAAGACATGTGTCAAGATGATGGAGGTTTGTTGGAAATTTTTTCTTTGGAAAGCATAAGTTTTCAATAGAGTGATGTGCCATCTCTATAGATGGAGGACTATATCTTTTAAAGAAATATCTTTAAAGATTGACGAAACTCATTGATTTCTCTTTGCTTGTTTCTTGGGATGGAAGCTTCTAGTTAGTGCTTCAAGATGATGTGCTTATTCAGTAAGAATTAATTGTTGAAATATCATTTTAAATATTTGATCAGGTATTGCCCTCTACTTGTAAAAAATATCTAAAAGACATTAATGCAATAGCTAAAAATTTAATGTAAAGATCTTTTGCAGGCTAACAAAGGGCTTACAAATCAGATTGTGAGCTATCAGGTATCAACATCTAGTAGCATTTACTTCTAGGATAAGGTGGTAATTATTTCTCTAACGTCTATATAAGGAAGGCAATGACACCAGAAAAGGAGGATTTTTTAGAAAAAGGATTTTTCCAGGAGGAATTGTTTTCTTTGTAGAAGGAAGTGTTTCCTTTTTAGTTTTCTTAAAGTTTCAAGAACTATATTTCAAAAGCAAGTTATAGAACTACCTTATTCTAGAAAATTATATCTATTAATGTTTAAACTATTGTGAGATGGGCATCCAACCTTTGTTTCAAAGTTTAGTTTTAATTAAAGCACAAACTATTATGGGGAATTTATTGAGACTGTGCATGTATGGCCTTTTTTAAGCTTTCTTTCTTTATATCATCATTTTAAATGAAACATTGTGTCTTGCAAGCTATATTCGGGTAGTTTAAATAGCATATTTCTATGCTTTATGCTTGTACTGTGAAATATAAATTTTGGGAGAAATCAGACTATGTCATTAGAATTTTCTATTATCTTTGAAGCTGCTATTTTTCTACGCTATGTTATATTGGGAGACAGAGTTCTTATAATTTATGAAATATTATTATTTTAATCTAAGAAATCTTTATGTTTGATCAGACCTCAATGAGCACTACCTATGGAAAGATTTGAAAGTCTGCATTTTGCTTGAAGTTAGCATTTTTTGTTCATTCTCTTTCCAACAATGAGAGGTTATGGCATTCTGTGTCCTTTATATCAATCATAGGAATAATTTGAGATTGAAATTTTGTAAAAGCTTTGGTGTATTTCCTTCTATGTTTTATATTTACATTTTATCTTTCTCCCTTATCTCAAAATTCCAAAAGAAGAGCTGGCTTTCTATAAAAAAACTAGGATGTATTCAATGAGATGCAATTTTTCCCTCACTCACTAAATTTCCCATAAGACTTTCGAAGAGGCACAAGATTTGATGATCAATAGATAGAATCCACCAAATCTTCACCAACCACCACCTTGTGTCTATCCAAATCCAATTGTAGATAATGAAAGCTCCTCATTTCCAAAGTGCTCCATTCTTCTTTTGCTACAAGGTCTATAAATCTTAATCTCCCCTTCATCTTCTAAAGAATATTGATGTTGCAAATAGATAAGAACTCTTATGATTATGGAATTTGAGTTTGATTAGACTTCCATTATTTAATGAATTCCTCCCCTATAATCCTGTAACTAAATTATTGAAATTATTTTTCATCGAGAGACTTAACATCAAGCTCGTTCTTTCCAAACTAAGAGCATATTGCCTAAACTTTCATGATTTATGATTTCTTGTAAATCAGGAAAGGCTTTTAGTTCATCATTATTTTCCATTATAGTTAACTCTATTTTTTGACACCCCTTATTTGATAAATAATTTGCAAGCTTGTTCCCCTCATAATATGTGTGTTAGATCTAGAATAGTTCAAACTCATCCATTAGTTTCCACACCTTTTCTAAAATATACCTTAGATGCCAATTATGACATTTTCTTTCCTTACACATGTTTACAATTATTAGTGAATCTCCTTCAATGTGAATATTATTTATTTGAAGTTGTCTTGGTAACCACAGACCATAAAGAATGGCCATTGAATCTACCATGTTATTGGTTCCTAGAGGTATATGAATTGATCTAGCTACTTTCATTTTTCCCCAAGAGTCTCTAATGCAAAAACCTACCCCTAAAGAACATGGATTTCATTTGGATGCACCATCAAAATTAAGTTTGAAAAATCCTATCAATGGTGGGTACCATTTGATTAGACTTCTATTCACATGCAATTTAGAAGGAAAATTTATACTCCCTTTGAAAAAAAGATTAATACCTTGCCAATCCTTAAGTATATTTTGGTCCCATGAGGTAAACTAAGAGCTAACATTCTTTTGATCCCATACACATGCATTGGTTTCTTCTACAACTGATTTTTCAATTGTTGCATGGACAAAGTGATTAGATGCTGAAAATTTTCTAAAGATCCCATTGTTTTATTCCCATCAAATGGACCATATGATAGAAGCTGAAATTAGAAGCCAAATACAAACAAAAAATGAAGACTTATATAGTACTATACATGAAGAAAAAAGATGCCATACTGAGTTTGGAAATGGAGTATAGAGACTCATCTTTTGAATGAAAATTTCCCAACAACTATGAGCAAATGAACATTGCAAAAATAGATGATCAATATTTTCCAATTAATTTCCACACAAAACACAATTAAAAGAATCTGCTATACCCATTTTTACAAGATGATCACTTGTGAGTACTCTTTTTCTCAGTACAAGCCATGCAAAACTCCCTGCCATTGGTAACACCATATTGTTCCAACAAAATGAATATGCAATCTGAGACTACAATTAGATATCCTTGATAAGGACCACCTTATAACCCTATTTGACTGAATAATTTTGATCTTTCGAAGGAGCCCATATAATATGATCCACCTTTGTTGATAAGATGATTGTTCTTATTGTCAGAGCCTAATGTAGATAGTTCTTTTCTTCATTAGATAATGGAGAATTTGAAAAATATTTCCATATTACCCTTCCTGAAGAGATCTCTACTGCACATACATAATCAATTAACTTGGAACCCCATAAAGAAGGAAAAACTAGAATGACTACTTGGAGATCTTGACAATTTCTCAATGGTAGATGGCCATTCAAAGAGTCATCCTGAAAATTCACTTCTTCCCCATTATTAGCCTCCCAAGAAATATAATCTATGATTAGTTTTTTGCATGATAACATAAAATTCCACATAGCAGATCCTGTAGGTGGGTTAGAAATTGTGAGAATTCTTGAATGGCTTTGATTATCAAGATACTTTGCCACCATGAGTGCACACCATTTGGAATCAGGTTTAGTATACATTTTCCAAATCAATTTCCCCCCAAAATCTATATTAAATTTTGAGATATCATGCAAACCTACTCCACCTTTATATTTTTTTGACGACATAGAGTCCAAAGGGACCAAAGAATTTTTTAAACATCATTCATGTTTCCTTTCCACAAAAATCCCCTGATCACTTTCTCTATTTGATTAATTACCGATCTAGGTTCCTTATGGACTAAGATAAAATAATTGGGAATTTTGATAATAAATATTTTATTAAAAGAATCCACCTTGATAAAGACAACATCAAATTTTCCAAGCACAAACTTCCATTTTAATTATTTTTATAACATTATCACAAAAGGATGGTTTGTTATCACCCATAAAGAGAGGAATACCCAAATACTTACAATGTAGGCTTGCCTCCTGAAAACCTAGAAACTATATAATATTTCTTTTTAAGCCTACTTTAGAACTGAAGACATACACTTTTGACTTTTGAGCATTTATCTTTTGTCCTAAAAGCTCAAAATAATTATCCAAAGCACATTTAATCTTCCTGGATTCATCAACGTTCACCTTTCCATACAACAAATTATCATCCACAAAAAGATTGTGTGTAACTAACAAACTAGTTTGTAGAATTCCCATCTCTTGCCATAAGCCCTAATTGTACTTCTAGTTTATTGTCCTACTTAGAGATTCTTCCATAACTAAAAAAAGAAAAGGGGAGAGTGGATCACCTTTCCTTACACCTTGTGTGGCTCTAAAGAACCCCATAGGAGAACCATTAATTAATATAGAAAAAAATTCTCCTGATAAGCAAGATAAAATCCATTTCCACCACTTTTCTAAAAACCCAAACTTTCTCAAAAATTTGAGGAGAAAAATCCAATTAAACCTATCATATTCTTTCATCATGTCTAACTTTACAATAAATGATGGAAGATGATTGGTTTTAATAGAATTAAGAACAACATGTGCTACTAGAGCCCCTTCTACTATTTCTCTACCTGACACAAAACCACCTTGCTCTTGTGAGATTATTTTTTAGAATTAAATGTTGTAGCCTCTGATAAATTTCCTTGGTGAAAATTTTATAAACCTTGTTACATAGAGAAATAGGCCTAAATTTTTCAAAAAAATTAGGATCTTTTGTCTTTGGAAATAGAGCAATATTTGTAACATTAAAGTGCTTCAATATCCTGCCCAATTTCCTTGATTCCTTGAGGGCTAAGAGAAAATAAAAACCCACAACATCCCATCATTTAAAAAAAAAAATGAGTAAAACCATTAGGGCCTAGGGCCTTATCCTGTGCAAGAGAAAAAATCACCTTTCTCAATTCTTCCAATGAAAAATGCTTCAATATTTCAGCATGTTCTGCATGAGAGATAAGAGTTGGTATTGCTGCCAAAAATTATTTTGCCTCCTTTGTGTAGACGTAGAGTTAAGAGGAGAAAGCAATTGCTAAAAAAAATTTACACCTTCTTTCTGAATTTCATTTGCACTTGTCAA
>VDFB02271015.1:43400-106286 GCA_007258455.2 Sequoia sempervirens
ACATAGTAACCTATAGAAGTGTCTAAATGTATAATAGCAATAAAGTATTTTAAAAGCAAGATTGTCTTTAACATATGAGACCCAGTGAAATGTCTTGGAGCGTGGAAATGCAAAAAAGTAAAAGTTTGAACAATGTAAATCTGTGCTCCTCTATTCCTAGTTTCTTGGAGCATGGAAAGGCAAAAAAGTCACATTCTGAACAATGTAAATCTATGGTCCTCTATTCCTAGTTTACTGTAAAGGAAACAAAATGCTATGTATTAGAAACATAGATTGTATGGATAGTGATTTGAAGTGCTCGTTGAAAACAGAGAAAGTGTACATATGAATGACTTTATTACCTTCTGGTGATGTTTCCTGTCTATTTGTCAATGCAAATGGCTTCAACGATGGCATTGTTTTGGTCAAGGCTAAAATGTCCTTCAGCACTGAAGTCCCGTAAGATGAATATGACTGCTGATTTGTCCTTGATATAGTCTTCATAGCTGAGCCTTTGCAGTGTGGGCAATAGACGGTGCATGGTGGCCTAGTCAATTGAAGACTGAATTGTTTGATTTTCATAAGTTGTTATAATAGTTTTAAGTTGTAAACAAAAAGTATAATTTACTTGCTGGTTGCACTGTTTATAGTGAGCAGTTTTCTCTTGGAGTGTGCCATAAGCAGTAAATTTGAATTTGCATTTTGGACAACATGCATGAAATGGATTGGAAATTGCATTTGCTGCTTTTAAAGTTCCAGAAACCTATAGAATATGGTTCAAAACTGTTAGAGGAGACAAAAAAACAAGTTTAGATGCACTAGATTTATTTAAGAAGAATGTTGTTACCTTGAAAGTTGAGTGCAGTAGGCTGTTGAGTTTTTCAAAGCTTCTTTTGTCATTCAAGGCACAGATGAATGTTGATTGACATGTATGGAATGTGTTCTTTTGGTCTGTTTTCCTGACAACATTCTTGAAAAGCATTGCAGGTGTTTTATTTGTATGCAACTGATCTTCAAGTGCAAAGAATTGTTGCTCATATGTTGATCGTAATAGCAGCTGCAATTCAATGAGAGGATTAGATTTTGTTACAAAAATTGTTATAGAGGCCACTGTAGAACATGTAAAGCTTGAAACTGAAAGAAGAGGTAAAAGTTCTGTAGACTGAAATACTTGTGCCCAGTCTATGTCAGTGTGGCCATCTTTGATGTCAATTGCAAATTGGGAACCCATTTTCCTGGCACCAACTACTAGTGCAGCTATTGTGCCAGCTGGGTATTCATTAAAATTTGTAAGCAATTGGTTGATAGTCATACTTGGGATGAATTTGTATTCTTGACAGAGGTGGGGGATGTTTTTAGTGATGCTAATGTCTGTTAAAATCAGAATACAATCACAGTCACCTCTGTCATAATCTGTTCTAGGTGCAATTTGAAAATATGAGATTGAAATAGCTGATCCTAGGACTATTTTAGGCTCATGTTGATACACAAGGTTTCCACTAACATTCAACGTGATTGTCATTTCTGCTTTGTGATCTGTCAGATCAACACGTAGCATTTCTCGTGTTTTGTTAGCCTTGTCCAATGTTGTTTTATAGACAACAAGGACATCACCTTGGAAGGTGTCCCCAGCTCTTCTTGCATTTAGCTGTTCTATTGAAACAATCCTAGGTTTCTTCACTCTTGTGCTACAAGGAACAAGGATAATGTCAGTTGAATGCTAATTTTATATTAACAAGTTGGGCAAATGGAGGTACATTGTAGAACAAAGTACTTTACCATTGTGTTGACTCTTCTTGTGCAATTTGCACCTGTTTGGCTTGTCTTTTTGACACATCTTTTGGTGTCCTGCAAAGAATTGGAGCAATGTTATTTGAATATTTGTGATTTGGGAAAATAAATATGAAGGAATAATACTATGAGCACTTAACCATTGTGCTGATTCTTCTTGCATAGATTGCACTTGCTTTGACTATCTTTTAGTTTCATCCATAGATATCCTGCAAATAATGGATATAGTATTGGAAAAGGCATTGCAATGCGTAAAACTCATATAAGGATATAAGTTCTATAAAGTTGAATTTGTCTATTGTGCAATATGCAATTTTAGGAAAATTGGATTGTGATCAGTCCAATATGCTTCTGATATATAGAAAGAGCATATATTTGTAGTCATGTTGGACCAAATGTGATCAATGACTGAGTTGCCTATGCTAGGTTGTTGGTTCAACACAAATTGTATGTTGTTCTGTTGCATATAACTGTGAAGCATTTTTTTGTTTATGCTTTCTGAAGACATGTCGACATTAAAATCACCTAAAATGTACATGTTTTTTGAATTTGTGGATCCAATAATTATTTGCAAGATTGCGATTACTTCATCTATGGCAGTTGCAGGTCTTGCATAAATATTACAAACATTGAGTTCATTGTTAGATAGCATTATTGTTAATGAGATAGCTTCAATATTTGAGGTTTCATGGTGTGTTGTTTTTGACAAGAGTAAATGTTTCTTTGTTAAAGTTGCTATGCCATGGATGTTATGTACAGAGGAGCTATGAAAATTCTGTAGCAAGGTATTTAGCTCTAAGGTATGCATATGTGTTTCTTGGAGATAGAAGATATCAGATTGCATTATGCTATAGTCATTAACAATGTCTTCTGAATGTTCTTTTAAGCTACAAGTGTTATGTTTAGTGTTTCAATTGCTAGCAATGGTTCAAAATGTCCATTTAAAGAATCCATGTCATGAAATAGTATAGAGACTGATTCCGTGTAATCAGAACTATTGAAATGTAAGTACCTTCTTGATGTTGTTATTGACCAAAGGGATATTTGTATATTCAACCATTTGGATATCCAGTTAATGCAAAACAGGTCACCCCGCAATCCACTTTCTGCACGACTTGCTTGTGGCTTTGCAGATAAGTGCATTCTGCGGAAATATTTTTGTGGATCGTGTACTTTGTGCAACGTATATAGAGTATCAGGGTCTAGTTCATAGTTGTATGATTTTATAGCTTCTTTGTCCTTGTTTTGAAGGAAATTCAAGAAATAATCTATAACTCCATTTCATAGTTGAATTGATGTGTAATGATTGTTAAGCAATAGCTGTAATGAATCAAACAAACAATCATCAACATTGTATGCAAAAGCACTCAATCTGCAAAGTCCCTCGTCCTTAAGCACGTAGTCAATGTTTGATATTTGGGGGCGCTTTGTTAATTCATAGGTATCAACATCTATCATTTTCTTTGATACTCGTTTAACCTAATGTGTTTGGAAATAGCAAATGCTAGGTATGAATAGCATATAGCATTAGTATCTAGATTACAAAATCTATAACTATTTGCATCGCCGCCTATGTGCTTTTACTCAAAAGCATTTGAAAGCATCAATCATGTTCTCGAGGCTCTTGGAAGTTAATAATCTCTACATATGTTGGAAAATGTATCTTGAGTTGTAGCAGAAGCTTATGTAACATACCACACAACAAACAATTAAATAGAAGCACAAGGGGAAAATAGTATTAATTCTTCAACCTGACCTTGATATCCATTGTCCCCCAGCAGGATTGTATGTACTTATTCCTGTTACATTGCCAAAGTGGATAAATGAGTACAATGCATGATGTATACTTTTAGTGCCACAAACACAAAACAATATTTTCAGGTAGCCTTGTTCACATGCACCAATTGGTTGACAAGAATCTTTTTTGCTCACATTGCCACTCTCAGTCTATGGTATCTAAATGTTTTGTGTAACTGTATTCCTTTGTTTCTATGTACTTGTAAGCGAGTGTTTTTTTTCAAAGAACAAATGATTTTAGGAGCAATTCAGATAAACATGAATTAAGTAGCATGCAGAGAAAAGTTTTATAAATCTTTTCTGTTTAAAGAAAATCAGGGAAATGCAAAAGCATTATTTGATCAAAGGAGATCTATGGCTTTGCCTATTTGTTAGAATAGCTTTTAAGATCATTCGTGTTTAAAAAATTTGAGGAAAATGCAAAGGCATAGGCCAATTAAGCGAAAGTGAATGCATAGATTGATTAAACAATTAAAAGAAGAGATTGAAACTCAAAAGTGCAGGCGCACAGTGCATGTATGCAAAGTAAATGCATTAAATAGCATGTGGGTGGATGAGAAACTGCTGGAATGGCTTAGCGAACATGTACAACAAGGTTGATTTGTTCATTTTTTATAGAATTAAGTCAGCTGTTAAGCATGACAATTACTTTGTGCATATTGTTTTTTGTATTCTAGAAGTCTTTGTTCTGGGAGAGTTTATAGCGATTGAGCAGACTTTGTTATAGTTACAATATCCAGAACCAGAAACGAGTTACTTGAGGCAATAAATAGTTTCTTTCCTCAGTTTTCTTTTACTTCAGAAGTTTAAAGGACACAGTGTAATTGGCAATGTGAGCAAAAAAAAAGCTGTGGTTAATGTCATTTTGCATGTAAATAGCACCATGGGAAAATATTGCATCATGTCTATGAGTGACGTAGTACACCATTCATTGTACTCGTGCCATGTCAGCTTTTGAAATTAACTTTGTAAGCATTTATTTGTAAAACAGGAAGAGTAAACATATGTTAACTTGCACATTGTACAACAACTTGCCACAGATATAAGCAGTTGTATGGAAAAAACTGTCTTAAATGCATGTAGGGAAAAACCGGTTGACATAAAACAGAGACTTATGACTCAACAGCCTATTTGAAGCTGCAAACAGGGTTTAAAAATTGGATGCTAGCAGTTCATTCTATTATATGGATATTGTATAGAGGAAGTATAACTTATTAAGACATAAGCAAAACCTGCCCTATTGCTCGAAGACAAATTACTATTGCAATTGTGTAAAATGCATTTTCCTGTTTCTATATGTAGAAACAGTCCTCTAAATCATTTATGTTCAAAGAAATGAGGAATACAAGATGGCAAAATGAATACATGAAAAAGAACTCTATGCAGTTATTATATTGAAGAATTTCAATTGCATTTCAAGAAAAGCAAAAAAACAATTTGGAAACTGACCTTGTAATATGCTATCAAACGATCAAGTATACTTGTGAAAATGTCCAAATTGTGATAGGGACAAGCAATTTTCCCCAGTGTAGTTTGTGCGTGATTGTTTAAATACAGTTCAAAGCATTAATCCCTATCACAAGGACAATTTAGACAAATGAGTATAGTGAGTGACATATACTATGCTATTCATAAAAACAAAACAAAATTCTTATGCAATTTCATTTGAATAAGAAACAATCCAAGTAACAACTTTTGTTTCTTAGAATGCAAATTGCATTTTATAATTTCTAAATACTTACTGCTATTTGTGCACCCTATGATATAGAACATTTTTTTTGCATATGCATGCACGAGGGTAATTCTATTATTGTAATGTTGGTATAAGCTCTTTAACAGTAATCAATGGAATAGATCCCATATTTGCTTAAGCGCCTAAAAAAGTGTAAATAGGCTGCAGCAACAAATCAATACAAAGCCAAAAAACAACACAGACTTGTGCTAGCACTGTTAAGTGCTGGTAAAAACAATTTCTAGCTATTGTTTAATGCCAAAGTGACTATCACTTAACAGGGAAAGCGATGTAAATATTGATTTTCTAACTAAATGGGGTCATTTCATTACCATATGCATAAGTTTATTTTTCTACTGTTAGGTAGCACTTACTATTACTTGTGCAATGAAGCCACATGCAAGTACAATTCATAACTAATGGCATTTAGATACACCCAAGGGGAAATACAAACCAAGGTTGTTAGCATCCTGATAAGAAAGATGATGCGATACATCCAATTAATGTATGGCACAAAATCCTATTGAATGAAGATGATTTGGATAGTAATGTTACAAATCAGAATCCTTATCAGTGTTTGAGTAATCCTCTTTTTCAAGACTTTTCAAGGAAATTGTATGCCAATACTATTAGTGAATAAGTGAAATCAGATTTTTTAATTGCCTTTGTTTGATTGGCCAAATGTACACAAGGATAGTTATAATTATTTCTTTGTTTTAATTATTATGAATATAAATACTATTTAGCAGTTATCTAATTAATTAGATACGAAATGACAAAAGGAAAAAGAAAATGAATTAATTAAGATAATTTGATTCATTAATGAATAAAGTGAATTATTGTGTAAAGGTACAAAAAAGTAGAAGTTGCAGAAAAAACCTCTTTGCTTTATGCTCTAATGACAATGAGAGAGATGAAAGCAATTGTGCAGCTTAGGCTTATATCTGGAAATTGTATTTGGTTGACAGTTTGTAAAGCACCCTTAACACATTGTGCTCATATTGTTTGTAAGGGTCTATTATGGAACATGTTAACAGAACAGTCACTTTAAAGCTTGCACTAGGGTACAGTTTTGGAGTAATTGAAAATATGTAATCTTTAGAGAGCATATAAGCATCAAGTTATTGTTAAGCCCTCACATTTTACAATGGATAAAAGAAAATTGCATATCCAAGGAACTAGTGTTTGAAGAACAACATAGGCTAAGCACTGGGAAACCCAATGTGCTCATGGACATTAAAATAAAAGAAAACTGATGAAAGAAACTATTTATTGCCTGGAATAGCTTGTCTGCAAGTGCCCTTTTTTGGAACCATGACAACCTTTGCCCTGTCACTGTAAACTCTTCAGAGAAAGACATATTGACACACACATATATGTATACATATGTATATATATGTACAGATACATCCATGTAAAGAACAGATTAATGCATCATGGGCATAAACATATATGCATCCACATGATTAAATGCATATACACATGGATGCATCTATACAGACATACATATATGCATAAATACATGTATGCATAGACATGCTTAATTTCAATCAATCAATTTTTGCGCTCGCAGCTTCCTGATATTTTAATGCATTTAATCTGTATTCATGGGCTACGTACCTCTAGCCACCAACTTTTAAACTATGCCTTTGCTTAAATTTATTTAATCAATTTATGCGATCGCATTTTCCCGAAATTTTAAAAACGAAAATGTTTTTAAAGCTACTCGGATGAATAGAAAAATAGATAAATGCTAATTTTCCAGTATATAAAATAGCTCTCCAAATTCAAACTATACAAAAAAATAAGTAACATGTTAAATGGCGAAATGTTTTGGTCAATGCTGATGGTTAAATGCATTCCGCGCGAATGCATAAGTATTTTTGCCTACCAGCAGGAACTTATCAAATCATTTCAACCAAATGCATAAGTATTGTTGCCTTGACGCTACAGGCCAATAAAATTGTCACGATAGAAAACAGTTTATCCAAGTGAATGCTATTAGGTTTGTTATCTTGAATTTGAAACTCCTTTGACATTAATGCATTTTCTTTGCTGGTAGAATATAGAGATTCCTTTATTTAATGAGAGTCTAGAACAAGATGACATATACAAATAAATTTAAGCAAAGACACAGGCTAGAAAACTGACAGCTTTTACCAATAAAAAGTGAACGTTTATAGTGACAGAGCAAACACACCTGCACTCGTTGAATGAATACCAAGAAACAAGTTACTCAAGGCAACAAATTGCTACTTTTATCTATTTTGCTTCATTTTATCCCAGAAGTACAAGTTAGGTTTCACAATGCATGAAAACACATTTGTACAAACAACTGCCAAAATTATAATTGCAATTGATGACAGTGGTAGTGTAATGGATACTAATAGTCCAAACATCAAAATACACCAGCTATAAACTGTGTGCTTTCAGCCACTAGTTTTAATCAAAATATGCATATGGATTCAGAATCAAACTCTCAAAATAAATGCACATATAAATGTGTCTTTTTCTTCATTTCATAATGTATCTATGTATCCATAAGTGCATTTATGCATATATCAATTTGTGCATATATCTTATAATCTCTTTATGCATCTATCTATATATGTATGACTGTATCTATGGGTACATGTATACCTCGATTTATGTATATATGCACCTATGAATTGCATAGACATATCCATGTATATATGCATCTATCAATAACTTGCATGGATACATGTATATATGCATCTATGGACTCATGCACCCATGTATATACGACAGCTCATTGGTTCCAAAGCTCTCTCTATAGGACAACTGTGCATTGCTTCCAAGACTTAGATGAATCCTTTGTATTTCAAGAAAAGATTCAAATGCATAACACTTTAAATGATCTAAACTATGACTTTATAAGCAAAGTATACAAATACATTGTAACAATGCAAAACCTAATTTTCATTTAAAATGTACAGTTTCTATCCTCATAGTCCTTCAAGTTTCTCTAGGTCTGACTGCTACCTTGTTAATTGACTTTAATTGAAAGACTGCTTAGCAATTCAAACAGTCTCCCCTTTGGCCAGATGCCATTGAATGCACTAGTTTTGTCTAAATGAACTATGTACCTTCAGCCACTAGTTTTAATCAAATTTTACATATATAAATGTGTCTTTTTCTCCATTTCATTATGTATCTATGTATCTATAAATGCAGCCATGCATATATTGATTCATGCATATCTTGCGATATCTCTACATGCACCTGTCTATAAAGCCTTTTCAAGAACCTACTTTTTTTTTTTTTTGCACATGAATAGCCATAATTGGTTTAATTGATTTGGTGTCACTCTAGGCTTCTACCAATTTACCATGTTATATGTACATCGCATATAGTAACACTAATAAGCTCTTGCACTGCACATAGGAACTATTTTCATAAACACCAGATCAAGCTTATATGTATTAGGATACATACACACTCACACTAAAAACTATTGAACTATGAACTTTATTGTCCCATTTTTGTAGACATGCTACTGTTGCAATCAAATGTGTAAAGTATTTGTGTCCAAAGAAATTAGATAAAGGAATGGAAATATGTTACACAACCTTGTCCTATGCCTCTATAGCAGTTTTTTTGATTGCATTTCAAGGAAAACCAGAAACTAGAATTTTATTCATATCATTCCATCTATGGCATTTACAACTTTACCAATAACTAGCTGTTACCAACTATGTAACACAATTAATTCATTAGCCAATCAGCTTGATTGATCACTGAATTAATTTGCATGAAAGCTATCATGTTAAGCTAACTAGCTAATATGCTAGACACAATATGACATTTGAGTTTCAACTAGGTCTCATGCACGCAAGTCTGTTATCATGTTAAAGCCATGTAAACATACATGTACCAATTCCATGGGGCCATTTTATTTCCATTTGTCCAAGTTCATTTGATTCCATTATGAAGAGACAATAATTAAATGTTTAAAGCAGGCACATGTAAACAGGAAATGCAAATAGGATTTCAACAATGACATCATCCAATAAGCATTTGTTTACTATTACTATGATTAGTGATAGAATTGACTCAATTTGCATGAGTCAAGTGCAAGATTGACTTGTTTGTTAATTGAATTTGATCAATGGTTCAGAGACAGATGATACAAATTAAATTATCATCAGCAAAATGTGAGATGGACTTATTAGCTGCTATGCTATATACACTATGATACTTGAGCTTTCATGAAATCACCGCACACCAGTTCCACCAAATCATGGAAGGGTTATTCAGTGGCTTCACATATGATTCCCCTGTCATTCCAATGAGGGAAGAAAAGTAAAGAAGTAAAATGTAAAGAGTGAATCTGATTAGGATGCTAGAAGACTTATTAAATAAAAAATGGAAACTAAAACATTGAATTTGAGTTTCCAACAACTCACTGACATTTGTAACACACAAGGTGTTTTAAAGTATTTTGTATTACTCTTGATTAGTTTTTATTGGAATTATTTTGTGTTACTATAATCACTTGATTACTTTCTATTACTGTATTTCAGTATCGAGATTTCAAGGTGAAGAGAATGAGACATATGCAATGCAATATCACAGGTTTAAATAACAAGGTATAAATGAGCAAGAACTTTTTAGTAGATGAAGGTCATGAACGTTAAAGTAACAGTGTGATAGTCACCACAACACTTAAGTAAACCTATGCTCAACACTCTCTTTTGCATTATCAATTGTGTTCCCAATTTCATCCATGAAGAATATCCTCAAAGATATAGAATTCATGGATACAAAGGTTGAAGAAGTTCTTCATGGACCAAAGATATGCAATTCATTGATAGAAGAAATGGAAATCATGGATCAAAGTGATAGCTAATAGCAGGATCTACAGGTTGACAAAGTTCTTCATGGATGAAATTGGGAATAAAATTGATAATGGAAAAGAGAGTCTGCACCATAGGTTAACTTAAATGTTGTGGTGACTGTCCTACTATTGGTTCAATGTTAATGACCTTCATGTAGAAGAATACATAGAAACATATGTACATGGATAGGGATGTAGATGCATAGCTGGATACATAAATGCTTAAATATACATGTATAGAAGCTGCATAGATACATACATCGATGACTGCATGCATAAATACATATTAATGTGGAGAGCTATAGCTTGTTGAATATTTGCAGCGCAAGAAACAAAAAGGAAGATGTGGGCGAGGATTTTGTCATTTGGGTTTCTGCTTAGCAATTGCATTTGCTTCCTTGCCTATAAAGCTTTTCCAAGAAAATTCCTTTTTTTTGCATATGAATGGCCATGATTGGTTTAATTTGTTTGTGTCGTTTTATTAATTAACTATTATTAACTATTCAAGAGAACTGATCTATCATTAAACCAGTTTTACTGACTAGTCAAGTAACTTCATTCACAGTTAGCTTGATCAGCTATCTGGTTGATTTGCTTGAATGCTTGCAAGAAGCATTCTCTGAGAAATATTCTTTTGCATAATTTGCACTCACTACACACCAAGAGCCAATATTTCTTCGAGAATTCTGTAAAATAGTTTAAATGTTTTAGCCTGTGCTCCTATATTAGGTATGCATATTTGGAATGCAAGTAGGGTTTCATAGTACTTTAAGACATTGTTATATTTTGATTATGAATTCACATTTTAAGCTACTTTTAGTATTATTTGTCTGAGCCTCTTGTTGAAATGCAAAAGTTGCATCTGCGTTTGATAGGTTATATGTAAAAATCCTCTTGTCCATTTTACTTAATTCATGTGAGACCTATAAAGTCTGTATATTATTGACTATTGCAAAGTGGTGCCATAAAGAGGGCTTTGGAACCAAAATTCTGTGGACATATGTGATAAGGAGAGCTTTTGAACTACGAGTGAACAATGGATTGCTTTGAGCTTTTCCATTGCCATCAAAGCATAAAGGGTAGAGGAATTCTGTTAAAAGTTGTGGTTATTGTCCTCATAGCCATAAACCCATATTTTAAACTACTTTTTAGTTCATGCATGTGAGTCAATAGTGTGTTGCTTTGAGCCTTTCCATTGCCATAAAAGCATAAAGGATAGAGGGGTACTATTAAAAGTCGTGGTTCTTGTCCTCATAGGCATAAATCAATATATGAAACTACTTTTAGTGTGATCTATTCATAATTTCTTGTTGAAATGAGAAGGTTTAGGCATAGCTCTTCAACCTTCTTTAGGTCTAACTTCTACTTTGTTAATTGACTTTGATTGAAAGGTCAACATGTGAAATGTGGCCAAGGATAGTTATAGTTAACTGTACGTTCCCTCCAAGATTTAGATGAATCCTTGGTATTTCAAGGGAAGGTTTGAATCAATAACACTTAAAATAATCTAAACTATGATTTTACAATCAAAGTATCCAAATGCATTGTAACAATAACGCATAACTTTTTTCCATGAAGGATAAAATTTTAATTCTTTCAAATTTAGATTTGTAACTCTAATATCTAGTGCTTCCTCTTGGTTAGATAGTTTTTTATTGGATATTTTTTCCTTAATCAAGCTTCAAAGTCAAATGAATTACAATTCAAACACAGCGTGACCGTATAACATGTAACCATTTTTGTATATGTCAAAATTTAATTTAATTTTTTTTGTTTTAAAAAAATAGGCAAATGTTTTTCTCAATTTTTATACTATTCAATTTCCATGTGAAGAACACGACCTCTTTTTTCAATGAAAAAACCCATGTAAAAAACTTAAAAAACAAATACATAACAAAACAAAAACATATTAAACTTATATTCATGGATACTACTAGAAAATAATCATTTAAAAGCACCAAGAATTTTTGATTCCCCAAAAGCATAAATCAAAAGTAATTTTTTACAGTTTTTGATAGGTGTAAACAAGATGCAAAGATGGTTTAAAACAGTGAGGTTCTATCCAAGGGGGGAAAGGTATTTGATCTAAATCTCCCATTGGAATGCCTAAAAAACAACTTTTAAGCTTATCACTTTATTTTCAAAAATAGTGATTTCAAATTTAAATTTGTCCACTAATTGTTAAAAGATTAATATGACATAGTGACAAGGAAGCTCCGCAATTCTTTACTCTATATGTAATTGTAAAATGAATAGATGCAAAAACAAAGAATAACTCATAGCATTTTATATTAAGCAGGCTGGTTTCTATTTAATTTTTTATGCTTGATCATAAATGCCAAGCCAATTGGAACAACTTGAAGATCTCATTCATAATTTATTAGTATGGAACTAATGCTCAGCATACAAAATAAAGTGAGCTTCATACGCACAAGCTTTACACAAATATTATTTTGAAGCCAACATCTACACGAACAATTATTTCATCTCTATGATGATATGTCCTATGTGACACCTTGTTTGACAGACATCAATGCCAAACTAAAGAAGTTACAAAGGGCGATATAGTTCAAAAATTGACCTTCTCATCTCATTCGGCCTGACCCTAGTATTATGACGGAGAAGAAATTTTTCCTTACCAATTTTGAGATGAAGATCGGAGCAGGGCAAGGGATTTTACCAGGACTCCGTCGCTTACTCTCCAACTGATCCCATTAATGGCATGGTGGAAAGGGATGATAATTTTGGAGGCTTTAAAACTGAGTTGGATAATTTGGGTAAAAGCTTTGTCCCTAAAATTTTAACAGATATTTATGAAATTTTAATGGACTTTGGAATTGCAAATTGTGAGGAATTTTTAGTTGACTAGGCTTTGATATGTAAATTTTCTACATTTTGGCCAAAATTAATTGAATACATGAGTGGATCTTGCAGACACAGGAACATGTATTGGAAGATAAAATCTATATTCACCCCTATGCATAGGGTTTTTCCATTTTGGAGTTAAAATTAGTGAAGGATAAAAATTTTGTTTTAAAGACTGGTACCAATATTACTCTTATTGATTAAAAAAAAAAAAACCAAACATACGCCAAAATCATTTCATAAACACAATGTGTAATTTTTAGAACAACTTACCAGAGCGCGTAATTTCCTTTGTCCTCACCTACAGCTTGGTAATAAAACTGCGCTTGTTATAAAATGAAGATGATGGGTAATTTTTGTGGGAAAATTGGGTGGGATGAAATTATTTGGTAGTTGGGGAATAAATTTGCCGCTTGCTGCAAATTAATGGTCCATCTCTTCTCTTTTGAGGCTTGACGGTGGAGGATGATGTAGATGGCAGGTTGTTGTGTACTTTTCTGACTAACAGAACTAGAGTAGGTCATGGGGTCTCCGTAGTTGATGCAGGATGGGCATAACATGCAGCTCATGGGATGTGCATTAGATTTTGTAGGCTGGGTAGCCAGCTCCTGGCGAAAGAAGTTTAATTATGTAATTATAATCATTGATCATATGCTAGAGATAGAAGTTTAATTCATGTAGCTTATAATCATCGATAGGTCGTATCTATCGAAGCAGGGCGAATGCATAAGTTCTATCAGTCCACAACAAAACCACACCTGGCAGGCTAACTTAACTAAATGCCAACTTATATGGTGACAGAGCTTTGTTTCATTTCCAGAATATTATGCCTTATTATAATTAGAGATTCAACTGATTTGGTGTTACATGGTGATGACAACAAGAGAACAAGAAGGACCACACTTCCCAATGCAGAAGCTGTTGATCTTTTCGACATAAACTTTGAATGCAGTCAGGAAAGGACAATTCTAAGACATGATTTCAAATGCATACATTCAAATGCGATCAACTTGTAAATAAGCTGTGAAATGCAATAAAATAGGAAAGATGTGACCTGTCGACGATCATAAGCGAGATGAACTAAACTTCTATCTCTCAGGCCAGACACCACTATTGACCTGGCATTTATTTTATAGACAATAGACTAGCTTACTGTAATCTTGCTAGACTAGTTGTTGTATGCTTAGTTGTTTTCTTTATCTCCGACGTGTATTTAATGCGAGTACTAATTAACGTTTCATCTCTAATGTGTATTTAATGGTAATAGTAATAGTGATGCTTTATATGTGGGCATTCATTGCACGTTATTGCATTCGAATAAAAGTTTAGACAATCGGTCTATTTATAGTTTGTATTAGTTTTCAGTTTAGATAGCATTAACGGCTGTAGGAAAATTCACTGCTATCAATTTACTGATAATAATTCACCTTAAGGAAATTCACCGCCATGGAAAGTTAACCGCCAAAAATTCATACAATTAATTTTTCATGCTGTGAATTGTCATGGTGGTGAATTTTCTTGCGTTGAATTGTTGTTGGTAAATTTTCAGCATTAACAATTTGTTTTCATTTATTATTTGCTAGTCTTTAAGTTGGTTGAATAATTCATGATAGATGCATGCTTAGACTTATTAAGTCTTTAGTCTATTATTTTATATGCTCCAAACTTTGTATATGCAATCTATAATAATACAGTCTGAAAATTGTAATTCATCAAAGGAAGTTCAATAGAAGATTCATTGTGTGTTAAAAGATTTGTGTTTTTCTTTGTTCTTTGTTCTCTATTCTTTGTTTGTTTGTGTTTCAAAATTATACAATTGGTATGAGAGCCTTCTTTCGTGTTTGTAGGGAGATTGTAGAAGAAATTAAATATATGGTGATGCAGGAACATCCCCGACTGCAAAGCAATCATGTATCAACCAAAAAAAATTCTTTTCTTGCATTATATTCAGTAGAAATTTCAATAGTTCATTCCACATTTCATCACATCATTTTTTCTTAGCTTGTGGAGCAAGATATAGCACCTACACATCGATATCTATCACATCCAAATTTCACATCATTTGCATTTATCTATCAGAAGTTATCGCTTTCGGAATTTCACTTTGTTTACTAGTCAAAGCATTTGAAGGTAACCAAGTCCAGATTTCTTAGTGCTGACCTACTCTAGATTGTGTGGAGCTTAATGACACATCATAAAAGCATTGTGGGTTCATTTGGAGCTATCTTGAAGTTTCATAAGTAATTCATTACGTGTGGAGCTAATTCTTCATATCTTGAGGCCATCATTCTTATCTGATCTTTCAGTGGGTTGTTAACCCTTGTGGCCGACACGGGCCTACATTGGAGCTTGAGAAGCAAAATTATAACCATTGTGATTCATTATAAATCACCAGTTCTAAGTTAAATGTTTTAGATTCATTATATTTTTGCATAAACCCTTCGGGGGAATGTAATAAGTCTCGTTGGCTAGTTGTGCTGCTAAAAGCCCTTGAGGTAGGTCTATGAGCCCCAGATATTCATCGATGAGGCATATGTTTCATGTAAGATTATTGATTCAATGAGATTTCATGTTTTCATATCAAATTTTTGTGTCATTTATGTTGTCTTGACTCATTCCTGCATGGTTCAGATTGTTCCTTTTGGAAACCTCCTACCGTGACTGCACCAAGTGGTATCACAACAAGTTTGATTCTTGAAGGAATTCCTTGAGGTGAATAGATTGCTGAATTGAGGCAGACTATATTTGTTTTCAACTGATTGTCAGTTATGAGGTAGTTGAAACCCTTCTACTCAAATTGTCGAATTGAGGTAGTTGCACCAATTCAAGGGGAGATATACCACAAAGGAGAGCACCTGCTACGGTGAATGTTGTTGGAAGAAGGATAAGATGTTGGAGATGATGTGTGAGATGTGAGTATGATTAGATGCTATTGAAGAAGATCAAAGGCGAGGCCTAAACCCAAGGTAGAATGATGAAAGTGATGATGAAGTTGAACATTTGAATCAAATTGAAGAAGCCCTAGATGAAGATGAAGATTAATCAAATCAAGTAAAAATGTTGAAAGTGATCTCAAAGATTGGTAAGTGACCTACTATTGAAATTTAAAACTACCTAGGAAAATTAAATCCTTAAGAATTAATCGATTGGATCAATGAAATGGAAAAATACTTCAAATATGAAGAAATTGAAGATCCAAAAAGAATCATATTTTTGAAAAACAAAGTTGAAAGGTCATGTTGCATTATGGTGGAAATAAGTCTAGTTAGATTGAAATAAAAGAGGAAAATAAAGAATCATCAAATGGGACAAAATGGTGACAAAGTTGAAGAATCAATTCATACTAGCCACCTATGAATTGGAATTGTTGAAGAGATTGTAGAACCTAAGATAGAAAGAAAGATATGTTAAGGAGTATACAAAAGAATTCTACAAGATGATAATCAAAACTAGTCATAGTGAAACAAGCAAAGAAAAGGTTAGAAAATATATCAATGGATTGAGAACAAACATTCAAGAAGAGTTTAGCCTAGTAAAGATGACATTTGTTGAAGAATCATATCAATTTGCATTGAAGGTTGAAGACAAGCTAAATAACAAGTTTGAAAAAAGGAAAAAAACTGCAAGAGGAAGATTTCAAAAGAATGGACCCCAGTCTGAAGAAAGAAGAACATATGTGTGTTGTGCATTTTTTGCATAGACGCCCCACCGGAGGCGGGGACCCTCTTTTTTCTTTTGCATCTATGCCCCTTGGCTTGGTTGAATTTTGGTTTTTCTCTTCTTGGGAGGTTATTTTGGGATTAAGTCTAGACTAGGTTTGATGAAGACAATATTTTGAGGCTCTAGGGGAAATTTGTTTATCTTGGAATTCAAAAATGGGGATTTTGAAGTGAATTTTCAATATTATATATAAATATTTTTTGCACCTATGGATAGAGGACAAAAAATTAGGCAGGGTTGCTTTTTGAACTTTTTGAAAATTCCTTCTAGAAAAAAAGTTATGAGGTTTAGGGGATTTCGACCTTGGGAAGTCCGGGAAAATCCATTTCAGGATTTTCCTAAAAAATTCCTTGACCCCCTGAAAATATTGAGACCCCGAAAATCCAAAATTCCTTATAAACTAGAAAATTTCCAAAATTGGAAAAAATAATTTTTTTTCTAAAATGGAATTTTTTTTCTAAAAATGATTTTTTTTTGAAATGGAATATTTTTCCAAAATTTTTTCTTTTTTTTTCCAAAAATGGAAATTTTTTCCTTGAAATTTTAAAATGTTCTCGAAAATAAAATTCTTGAGATGGATAGAAAAATTTCGAAAATAAAAGCTTCCAAAAACAGAAAAATTTATGAAAATGGAAAGTTTTTCTTAAAGGCCAAAATTTTTATTCAAGTTTAATTTGGATTGGACATTTAACATGTGAGCTACTAATGATGATATTTGTTTTTCAAGATTAAATAAATATTAAAAGGGGAACTTGCATATGGATTCGTGCCAAAAGGGAAATATGGAAGAGTTCAATTCAAATTTTAAAAGTGAAACTTGCATGAGAATCCATGCCCAAATTGTCTACAGCTGGAAGGAGTTTTTGAAAGACATGTGAAGTTGATTTCACCATCCGATCATAATTTTCACTAATGACAAGCTGGCATAATATTGCTTTCTCATTGTTCTATGATGTAACTACTTTTATGCAATTGGATGATGATGTGCCATGAGCTCCCAAATTAAATGTAACAGCTTGGTGCTTCTAGAAATGCAATTGTAGCGATTGGATGAACTAAATCCTGGCCATTGATTAAAAATGTAATTTTCTATAAAGGGCTAGTGCCTTCTCATTTGTAAAGGGGTCAAATTTAGGGGTTAGAATAGCTGATTAGAGGCTGTAAAAGCCATAATTGGCTAAGTTAGAGAAGTCAGTAGTTGTAGGAGAGGAAAGAGACTATAAATTGTTATGTAATGCTTGAGAAGTTAATGGACTTGGATTGTCGATTTGGCAAGCTTTGTGTTACACTTTGACAGTTTATGGTTTCTTGTTCTCATTTCTCAATGTTAGATGTTAGATTTAAGTTCTTTTCAATAATGGTAAAATGTTAATGATGTTGATCGATCTTCGGTCCATACTTTAAGCAATTTGCTGATTGTAATTTGTTGTGTAAAGTTGGTCTGGGCCTTATTTTGTGCCAAGTTCAACTGTGGATGCTTGTTTACATTGTGCCAATTATTGGGTATATGGATGAATATTTATAGTCTAAAAATATTCAATTTCCTTAGAAGATTGCACCATTTCTGCAGAGTTGTGGGCTTGTCCTTGATCAAGCAGAGATTGGTTTTATTGGAGATCTATCCATTTGCAACATTCATCATTATTGTGATTGATCTTAGGAGTTAGTTTAGAGTTGAATCTCTCTAATACCCTTATCTCTTTTGTTGTTTATTTTGAGTCTGGATTAGTTTTAGGACTGAAAGCATCACCATATTGCTACATCTAATGAAATTACACTTCTAGCATTGTTCATTTGTAAGGTCCCATTGTGATTACCAACATTTTTACATTTATCACTGTGTTGTTCATGCATTGTCAAGACCTGACATTAGAGACCTTGGGGTTATTTGTTGAGGCTTGCTGATAGAGATTTACCTTTCAAGAGAGATAGGATACTTGTATCTTGTTTGAGTTGTTGTTGTGTAGAAAACATCATCAACAATGTGGAGTAGAACAAAGATCCAAAATCCTACCAAAGTAAAGAAAAGGATGCTAGATATTATCATAGAGGAAGAGAAGATAAAAAATTATACCACAGTATTAGAGGAGGTCATAATTCTTACTGTAGTAATGGATACCAGAGAGATGAAGGAAGATCTAAGAGAAGACCATTCAAAGGAACATGTTTCAAGTATGGAGGTGAAGGACATAGAGTATTTGTGTGTCATCATGGAAGCACTAGAAAGAAACTTGAGCATACCAAAAGAATAGATTGTGTGGAGGAAGAACATCTTGGATCCCCTAATTCGGTTGGGAAACCTAAGAAAGGAGAATCATTGGTGATGAGGAGAGATTTGATGCATGAGGAAGTAATTGAGGAACCACTACAAAGGAAGAGCCTATTGAAAACCAGATGTAAGTCATGCGGAAAGGCATGCAAAGTTATCATTGAAAGTGGTAGCACTAATAATCTAGTTTCAGAAGAGCTAATAACCAAGCTTAATTTGAAGAGACTGAAACATCCAAACCCTTATAGGATAGCATGGATTCAAGATGAGCATAAGATATTGGTGAATGAACATCGTTTGGTGAAATTTCATATTGCACCATATATAGATGAAGTATTGTGTGATATTATACCTATGGATGCATGTAATTTACTATTAGGAAGAGCATGGCAATATGATAAGAAATTAATTCATGAAAAAAGAAGAAATACTATGACATCAAATTGAAAAAGAACCAAGTTGATACCTTTGGAGGAAGAGTAGAGATTAAATTTTGTTGCACTACCAGACTATGTTTGGAAGTTTCTTGATGTATTGAGACATGATAACTTTTTTTATGCATTGATTTTGAGGACAAGGGGTAAGCTAGAGGCAGAAAAATCCAATACAAAGAGCGAGGACGTAGCTGACTTGTTAGTAGAGTATGAAGATATCATGTTATAAAATGTACCGAAGGGACTCCATCCTATCCAGAGTAGTAATCATCATATACATCTTATACCAAGAGAAATTTTTCCAAACAAAGCAACACATAAAATGACATTGATAGAGAATGTAGAGTTAAACTAAAAGATACAAGAGTTGTTTAGGAAATGATTGATTAGAGAAAACTTGAGCCCATGTATGGTACCTATTGTACTTGCACCAAAGAAAGATGTATAGTGGAGAATGTGTATAGATTCAAGAGGAATCAATAATATCAATGTCAAGTATAGATTCCCATTACCAAGAATGGATGACATTATGGACTATTTGTGTGGAGAAAAGTCTTTTACAAAGATTGATCTCAAGAGTGGGTATCATCAGATCGAAATTAGATAAGGAGATGAATGGAAGACTGCATTTAAGACTAATGAAGGATTGTATCAGTGGTTAGTGATGCCTTTGGGATTGACCAATGCACTGGGAACTTTTATGAGATTAATGAATGAGTTATTAAAGAAATTATTGGATAAGTTTGTCATTGTTTACTTGGATGATATTTTGATTTTTAGTAAGACCAAAGAAGAAAAATTGTGTCACATTTGAAAAGTATAATAGAGGTTGAGATAATTTTATTGTGAATAATTATCTAAGGGATGTGTTTCTAGAGAAAGGTAGTTTCACTTGGATGAATAAGAGAATATATTTTTCACAAATGGCTATTTAGTTAGATTGGTTCTTGATTTCTCCAAATTGGGTTCTTGAACCTTTTCTCTTATCCTCAAAAATATTTTCATTTGTATGCACAAACCATTATGAAATTTTTTTATTGATAAAGAACACAAAAATGTCCCCTCAACACAAGCCTTCCTTAAAATTTGAGAAAATGTAGTTTAGGCTTCCACTATTCTTTCCCTTGCTTAGACAATGGTGGGTGAGTGCACCACATTAAAGTGGCACTAAAATGTTTTAGTTATTTAAGAAATTGAAATTTATCAAGGGGCAGATCAAAACCTAAAATGTACAAGTTTTTAAAAATGTTTTTGAACAAAAAAATGAAGTAGCAGCAGAAATCCATGAGCATATTATTCAGAATGGAATGGATTCCAATCCATATGTAAAACATAAAATTCTGCAATTAATTTTGGAAGAAATGGGGAAAAGAGAGGAAATCTATTGGCATTAGAAGTCAAGAGAATTATGGTTGAGAGAAGGAGACTGCAACACAAAAAAATTCCATGCATCAACCCAACAAAAAAGAGCAGCAAAAACCATCTTTTCAATTTAGGATATAGAATCAGGTAAACAATTGACAAGTGCAAATGAAATTCAGAAAGAAGGTGTAAATTTTTTTTAGCAATTGCTTTCTCCTCTTAACTCTACGTCTACACAAAGGAGGCAAAATAATTTTTGGCAGCAATACCAACTCTTATCTCTCATGCAGAACATGCTGAAATATTGAAGCATTTTTCATTGGAAGAATTGAGAAAGGTGATTTTTTCTCTTGCACAGGATAAGGCCCTAGGCCCTAATGGTTTTACTCATTTTTTTTTTTAAATGATGGGATGTTGTGGGTTTTTATTTTCTCTTAGCCCTCAAGGAATCAAGGAAATTGGGCAGGATATTGAAGCACTTTAATGTTACAAATATTGCTCTATTTCCAAAGACAAAAGATCCTAATTTTTTTGAAAAATTTAGGCCTATTTCTCTATGTAACAAGGTTTATAAAATTTTCACCAAGGAAATTTATCAGAGGCTACAACATTTAATTCTAAAAAATAATCTCACAAGAGCAAGGTGGTTTTGTGTCAGGTAGAGAAATAGTAGAAGGGGCTCTAGTAGCACATGTTGTTCTTAATTCTATTAAAACCAATCATCTTCCATCATTTATTGTAAAGTTAGACATGATGAAAGAATATGATAGGTTTAATTGGATTTTTCTCCTCAAATTTTTGAGAAAGTTTGGGTTTTTAGAAAAGTGGTGGAAATGGATTTTATCTTGCTTATCAGGAGAATTTTTTTCTATATTAATTAATGGTTCTCCTATGGGGTTCTTTAGAGCCACACAAGGTGTAAGGAAAGGTGATCCACTCTCCCCTTTTCTTTTTTTAGTTATGGAAGAATCTCTAAGTAGGACAATAAACTAGAAGTACAATTAGGGCTTATGGCAAGAGATGGGAATTCTACAAACTAGTTTGTTAGTTACACACAATCTTTTTGTGGATGATAATTTGTTGTATGGAAAGGTGAACGTTGATGAATCCAGGAAGATTAAATGTGCTTTGGATAATTATTTTGAGCTTTTAGGACAAAAGATAAATGCTCAAAAGTCAAAAGTGTATGTCTTCAGTTCTAAAGTAGGCTTAAAAAGAAATATTATATAGTTTCTAGGTTTTCAGGAGGCAAGCCTACATTGTAAGTATTTGGGTATTCCTCTCTTTATGGGTGATAACAAACCATCCTTTTGTGATAATGTTATAAAAATAATTAAAATGGAAGTTTGTGCTTGGAAAATTTGATGTTGTCTTTATCAAGGTGGATTCTTTTAATAAAATATTTATTATCAAAATTCCCAATTATTTTATCTTAGTCCATAAGGAACCTAGATCGGTAATTAATCAAATAGAGAAAGTGATCAGGGGATTTTTGTGGAAAGGAAACATGAATGATGTTTAAAAAATTCTTTGGTCCCTTTGGACTCTATGTCGTCAAAAAAATATAAAGGTGGAGTAGGTTTGCATGATATCTCAAAATTTAATATAGATTTTGGGGGGAAATTGATTTGGAAAATGTATACTAAACCTGATTCCAAATGGTGTGCACTCATGGTGGCAAAGTATCTTGATAATCAAAGCCATTCAAGAATTCTCACAATTTCTAACCCACCTACAGGATCTGCTATGTGGAATTTTATGTTATCATGCAAAAAACTAATCATAGATTATATTTCTTGGGAGGCTAATAATGGGGAAGAAGTGAATTTTCAGGATGACTCTTTGAATGGCCATCTACCATTGAGAAATTGTCAAGATCTCCAAGTAGTCATTCTAGTTTTTCCTTCTTTATGGGGTTCCAAGTTAATTGATTATGTATGTGCAGTAGAGATCTCTTCAGGAAGGGTAATATGGAAATATTTTTCAAATTCTCCATTATCTAATGAAGAAAAGAACTATCTACATTAGGCTCTGACAATAAGAACAATCATCTTATCAACAAAGGTGGATCATATTATATGGGCTCCTTCGAAAGATCAAAATTATTCAGTCAAATAGGGTTATAAGGTGGTCCTTATCAAGGATATCTAATTGTAGTCTCAGATTGCATATTCATTTTGTTGGAACAATATGGTGTTACCAATGGCAGGGAGTTTTGCATGGCTTGTACTGAGAAAAAGAGTACTCACAAGTGATCATCTTGTAAAAATGGGTATAGCAGATTCTTTTAATTGTGTTTTGTGTGGAAATTAATTGGAAAATATTGATCATCTATTTTTGCAATGTTCATTTGCTCATAGTTGTTGGGAAATTTTCATTCAAAAGATGAGTCTCTATACTCCATTTCCAAACTCAGTATGGCATCTTTTTTCTTCATGTATAGTACTATATAAGTCTTCATTTTTTGTTTGTATTTGGCTTCTAATTTCAGCTTCTATCATATGGTCCATTTGATGGGAATAAAACAATGGGATCTTTAGAAAATTTTCAGCATCTAATCACTTTGTCCATGCAACAATTGAAAAATCAGTTGTAGAAGAAACCAATGCATGTGTATGGGATCAAAAGAATGTTAGCTCTTAGTTTACCTCATGGGACCAAAATATACTTAAGGATTGGCAAGGTATTAATCTTTTTTTCAAAGGGAGTATAAATTTTCCTTCTAAATTGCATGTGAATAGAAGTCTAATCAAATGGTACCCACCATTGATAGGATTTTTCAAACTTAATTTTGATGGTGCATCCAAATGAAATCCATGTTCTTTAGGGGTAGGTTTTTGCATTAGAGACTCTTGGGGAAAAATGAAAGTAGCTAGATCAATTCATATACCTCTAGGAACCAATAACATGGTAGATTCAATGGCCATTCTTTATGGTCTGTGGTTACCAAGACAACTTCAAATAAATAATATTCACATTGAAGGAGATTCACTAATAATTGTAAACATGTGTAAGGAAAGAAAATGTCATAATTGGCATCTAAGGTATATTTTAGAAAAGGTGTGGAAACTAATGGATGAGTTTGAACTATTCTAGATCTAACACACATATTATGAGGGGAACAAGCTTGCAAATTATTTATCAAATAAGGGGTGTCAAAAAATAGAGTTAACTATAATGGAAAATAATGATGAACTAAAAGCCTTTCCTGATTTACAAGAAATCATAAATCATGAAAGTTTAGGCAATATGCTCTTAGTTTGGAAAGAACGAGCTTGATGTTAAGTCTCTCGATGAAAAATAATTTCAATAATTTAGTTACAGGATTATAGGGGAGGAATTCATTAAATAATGGAAGTCTAATCAAACTCAAATTCCATAATCATAAGAGTTCTTATCTATTTGCAACATCAATATTCTTTAGAAGATGAAGGGGAGATTAAGATTTATAGACCTTGTAGCAAAAGAAGAATGGAGCACTTTGGAAATGAGGAGCTTTCATTATCTACAATTGGATTTGGATAGACACAAGGTGGTGGTTGGTGAAGATTTGGTGGATTCTATCTATTGATCATCAAATCTTGTGCCTCTTCGAAAGTCTTATGGGAAATTTAGTGAGTGAGGGAAAAATTGCATCTCATTGAATACATCCTAGTTTTTTTATAGAAAGCCAGCTCTTCTTTTGGAATTTTGAGATAAGGGAGAAAGATAAAATGTAAATATAAAACATAGAAGGAAATACACCAAAGCTTTTACAAAATTTCAATCTCAAATTATTCCTATGATTGATATAAAGGACACAGAATGCCATAACCTCTCATTGTTGGAAAGAGAATGAACAAAAAATGCTAACTTCAAGCAAAATGCAGACTTTCAAATCTTTCCATAGGTAGTGCTCATTGAGGTCTGATCAAACATAAAGATTTCTTAGATTAAAATAATAATATTTCATAAATTATAAGAACTCTGTCTCCCAATATAACATAGCGTAGAAAAATAGCAGCTTCAAAGATAATAGAAAATTCTAATGACATAGTCTGATTTCTCCCAAAATTTATATTTCACAGTACAAGCATAAAGCATAGAAATATGCTATTTAAACTACCCGAATATAGCTTGCAAGACACAATGTTTCATTTAAAATGATGATATAAAGAAAGAAAGCTTAAAAAAGGCCATACATGCACAGTCTCAATAAATTCCCCATAATAGTTTGTGCTTTAATTAAAACTAAACTTTGAAACAAAGGTTGGATGCCCATCTCACAATAGTTTAAACATTAATAGATATAATTTTCTAGAATAAGGTAGTTCTATAACTTGCTTTTGAAATATAGTTCTTGAAACTTTAAGAAAACTAAAAAGGAAACACTTCCTTCTACAAAGAAAACAATTCCTCCTGGAAAAATCCTTTTTCTAAAAAATCCTCCTTTTCTGGTGTCATTGCCTTCCTTATATAGACGTTAGAGAAATAATTACCACCTTATCCTAGAAGTAAATGCTACTAGATGTTGATACCTGATAGCTCACAATCTGATTTGTAAGCCCTTTGTTAGCCTGCAAAAGATCTTTACATTAAATTTTTAGCTATTGCATTAATGTCTTTTAGATATTTTTTACAAGTAGAGGGCAATACCTGATCAAATATTTAAAATGATATTTCAACAATTAATTCTTACTGAATAAGCACATCATCTTGAAGCACTAACTAGAAGCTTCCATCCCAAGAAACAAGCAAAGAGAAATCAATGAGTTTCGTCAATCTTTAAAGATATTTCTTTAAAAGATATAGTCCTCCATCTATAGAGATGGCACATCACTCTATTGAAAACTTATGCTTTCCAAAGAAAAAATTTCCAACAAACCTCCATCATCTTGACACATGTCTTAGGTGCTCCTTTAGAAAGAAAAACAATAAAGGAAAAATGTGCATCCACCCCATGGCGTATTTCAAATCTTCCTTACTGACCTTACGTTATACCAAACACTTCAGGAAAATATAAAAGTGAAGCCAAACAATGGAAGACTAGGGAAATGTGGAAAAACCACTTCACAGTTCTTGCCACTCATAGGGGCCTTTGCTTGTGGAGGTATGAACCTAGCTCTCTAGAAATTCTTGAAGTTTGAAGGAGGAGGAATGTTGTGTCTGCCATTCTTCCTTAGTGGGTAAGGACATATTACGGATAAGCCTATAGGCTTGATCAAGCTAGAAATTTTTTTTGAAAGACATGACCCCCCATCTAGTAGTAACCACTCAAAGGTAATGATAAAGGTGAGAAAGGTGAAAAATCTTGCACTCAACCTCATCAGCCATGCGTACTATACTCAAACTTGGAAGCTTATTAGTAGTCTAGTTTTTGTATTTGATAGCCTTTGTAATTTTCTCCATAGTTTGCACATTCCCTTTTGGGGAAAACATGGGAGGTAATCCATAGTTGATGAAAACATTAAAGTCCTTTTTAATCTGTTCAACTGTTCTTGCCAACATTATCTAGCACTCTTTACAAGTTTCTTAGCAATTTTCTAGGAGTTAATGATTTCATTGGCTTTGATGTAGGTGGTTCTTCTATCAACAATTCCATCATCCTTTAAAACTTCATCAAAAGCCACACAAAGTCTAGAAATGAAAATTTGTGACTCCACCACTTGAGAGTCAAATTTATGCAAAACATGATCAACCATTGAGCTAATTTTCTCATTTATTTCTTGGACATCCTTCAAGAATTGAAAAATAGCCCTAAGAACAAGAATCATAGCTGCAATCTACTCCCAATGTGAAGATACCAGTCTTTTCAGTAGCGAGAGAGACCCAATTTCTCGAGTGATGACCAACTCTTGATTGAGTTGAGTCTCCTTTGCCTTTGATTTTTTCTCTATTTGAGCCTTCTTTTTGAGGGAATCTACTAGTTTGGAGCTTACTCTTCCTACATCTAAATCATGATCCTATAATGCAGACATGGCTTCTTGTTTTTCTAGCTTCAATTTTTCTATGTCCTATACCTTTCTACTGGTATCAAAAAATTGAGATCAGAAATTACTCAGCTCATTTTGTAAATTTTCCTGAGTACTTATGTACCTTGAATTGGTCTACTATTGGATGGTGATATCAAATTTTAACTTTTCAATTTCAGCTTGTAGCTGAACCTGTTGGGTTTGCGCTTCTCTAAGCAATCTTGAGTCTTCCCCTTACTTACTCTGAACCTGGATTATGTGGGCCAACTCAACATCCTTAGCTTTGAGCTCTATTTGAAGTCTTCCCACTATTTCCCTTACATTTATGAACTCTCTCTCATGCTTTTTTAACTTTCTACCCAACTTTTCATAGTCTAAGTATACCACCTGTTGGATGGTCTTAGCTAAGACCACCTTGTCACGTGGATGCATTTTAGTTAGATCTAGGCCTATTCATCAAAAGAGAATTCAACTTCTAATTGTAACAAGTCTTGATCTTCTTAGCAGTAGGTAACTCATCATTTTTCATAAGTTGCCTCTGTTTAGCATTTTTTTGGGCCATCTTTGTTGCATTGAAATGATCTTGGAGAGTTTGAGGAACATTGATTTTTTGTGCTGCAATAGGGGCACTGGAAGGTAAACTAAAAAGGGTAATTGAAGGGGATAATTGAGATGTATGGGTATGGGGAGAGGAAAAAGGGAGCGTTATCATGGAAAAGGGTGGTACACCAAGCTAAGACTAAGCAGGGGATTTTCCAGTAGAGGTAAACAAAGACATTGGTGGGTGGCAAGTTGTTTGTTCAAAAGTTGTCAGATTGAGAGTGGGGGTTAATGTTGATGCTTCAGCTCTTTCAAAGGGGGCCCTTGATAGGGCGAATAGAGAGTCAGTAGTGGTTGAAACAGACGCTGCTCATTAAGAGTGTAGGGTAATCTCAGTAATTTCATTTTGAGCATGCAAAGGTGCATTTAGGATTATTAAATTAGGGTCCATGGATGGAGAATTCTTTCCCAAAATAGGAGAGGGGGTAATCAAAATTGTATAAATAGGAAGAGAAGGAGTAAAAATTATCTAAAATGCGGTGGTTAGCACATCTTAGAAAGCAGGTCCTCCACGTCTTCTCCTCAAGCTGACTTCTCCAATATGTCTAGCCCTTCAAGTCACCTTCTATTTTCTTGACCAGAGCTAATGTGCTCTATTCTTCTAACCACCGATCCCTCCAAAAATAGACCTTTAATGACTGTAATAGATGATGCTCTTATGGACCATCGAGGTTTCTTTCCTTTACTCTAGGTGCCACTAGAGGTGGATGGAGCATGCAAATCCTTTTGCTTCAAATCTTTTTGATCACTAAATTCTTGACGATGATGGTTTCATTGCAGAAATTGTTTTGCATTGATTTCATGGCTGGTTTCTCAATTACTGTTATTGGAGCTAGCCTCTTTATCATAGAAATACTCAAAATATTTGTCTTGTGGGAGCTGTTTGACAAGAAGGTTGGGACAATGAAATTCTTGTCAGAACTTCTAGAAATATTCCTTCTTCCTCTTTGACCATCCCCTCTTCTTTAGTTGTGTGTTGATGGATTTATTTATTGGAAGGTTCCTATCATACTGGACCTTTGGCATATAAAAACTCAACCATTTTGGTCACTTGAAAGGAATATGTTTCAAATTGATATATACCTGTGCACTTTCCTAAGTCGCATTCATCCTCTTTTCAAAGTATTTACACTCCTCGTGCTTCACACTATAAATCCCGCTTGGATTATAATACCATTTATCACAAATGATGACTAGGCCCAATGTTTCCAATATATTCTTGAGTTCCTCTTCACAAAATCACTTTGTAAGAGATACCTGATTGTTAGCAATATTGAGGGGAAGCAGATACAACCTTGTCTTGTTTCTCCCTGCACTGTAGATTTTGTTAACAATGGTCAACTAGTGGCATTCTTCCAACACAAAAAAATTATGTGCAACAAACCTGGGGAGTCAAAAAGATTCATTGGGAAAACCATGAAATATAAAAAAATTAAAATCCACACCCATGAAGTAGTCCACTACCTTTTGGGTATGTCCAGGATCATCATGGAAAAAAAAGGCCCTTAAGTGGCAAAAAATTTAGAAAAAGTAGTGTTAGGAAACTTGTGTAAAAATTGAATAAGTTATCTATATTATTTCAAAAATATTTAAGAATAGAATATATAGGAAATTTAATGTAGGTTCTAAACTACTAGGTTTATTTTAATAAAGAAAAATTATTTGGTGAAATTTGAAATTTCAAAGTAATAGTACTTAATTTTAGGAAAAATAAGAAGTAGGCATTCTGTTGACCACCTAATGACAATAAAATGATAATTATTTTTGTAAGATTTTAGATATAAGTAGATGACTCATGACTGGATGTGATGCAATTTTTTTTGTAATTTTTTTCTAAGTAAATAATTAATTATGAATTTTTATTACAAATTTTTAAAAATATAAAAACTCGTATGTCTAACCACCTTAACTTGGTCAAAACTTCATGAAATTAATTTTTTCTTTTAATCCTATAGTATGTGAAGCATAGAATGGGACACATGTTTTATATTCAAAAAATGTGATATCGTTTGAAAGCTGTAGATGTTTTTTAGTCAGCCTATCAATTAGGACTTTATTCACAATTCAAATAGAAAATGATTAATAATTATTTATTAAATTCAAAGTATAACATAATTTATATTGGTGTAAAGCTAAGAATCTCCTTTAAAAACCCTTATCATTTCATCAATTTTGGGTAAAAAAAAAGGTTGTCAGCCACATACCCTACACATACCCATTATATCACCACTTTTTGGCCCATCATGATCCTACACATACACTTCTGCACAATTCTCATCCATTAGAAAACCTTAAGAGAGAAATGTCTTGTAGGGAAGAGTAAAAATTCTTGGAGTACAGGCCTCAAAAAGTAATCCACAAATCCATAATAATCTCGTATTTTAGAAAGTAGATGGGTGTATATAGAAATCAGCTGAAGACAATTCCTTTCATTCAGTCTAAACACTGGCACATTTTTTCCAAAATATTCAAAGTTTTGATGCAAAATTAAATGAGCCAAGAAGGAAGGGTACGCAAATTTAGAATTAGTCCCGTAATTCTTAAGTTGGTCCAACACGTTCCTAGCTATTACCTCAAAAAAATCATAATGCCTCTGGATCTTTTCTCTCTTTAACTCAAAAACTAGGTTAAATTGAAAAGGAAGAACTTGGGAATTGTTATCAAGACCATACACCCAAGCCTGCATTGAAAATACTGACTATGTATCCCTCTTAAAAATATCATATGATAGAGGGAAAGGAACAAGCCCTCTATGTAGTCATTCCCTAGTTTCTTTTTCATAGAAGTTTGTTCTTCTAGCCTTTTCTTTCTCGGAAAGATCCATCTTTTCTTCATTGAACAACTTTGAATCCTAGGCCATAGGGATACATAGAATATCTCGTATGGCTTGAGAAAATATGGCAACTCTAACCTTGCTTCTTTGGATAACCCCTATTACCTCATCAAATTTCTTGGCACCTGCATCAACTAATTCAGGGCATGGATGTACAATAGGCAACATGAACTACGACAAGTTGCAATCCCATAACTAAAGTGCAAAGCTCTCAGATGTCCCATACTTTTCCTTCCTTTGAAACACACCTTCCCTAAGGCTTTTAGGATTGATTGATAGCTTAGGATCCAAAATATTTTGGGTGATGTCTTGTACTACTTCTCTTTTCACAAGCCTATCCACAAGCACCATCTTGCAATACTCGAAAGGTCATTCCTCTATAGGTAGAGCATTGGCGAAAGACTTTTGCCAAAAAATATTGGCATAACTAGTTTGTTGGCTTGAAACTATGGCCTGTCTTCTAGAAGTTGAGGGTTTCACCATGACTATATCAAAATTTGCAGAGGAACTCTTAGGGATAATGGTCAGGGATCCTTTTCTTTGGAAAGAAAAATATACTTTTGAGCATAATTAATTCTTTTTTTGGTACATGCACTCAAGGCTATGCTATTACTGCTAAGCTTATTAAATGATGCCACTGGGATGGTATGTGTGGACTAAAGATCTTTGTCCCTTTGGAATGCCAAAAATATTATGAGGATGGAAATAATACATTCCTTTCATTGCCTCTCAATCAAAAAGTTATATTTCCTCGAGAAGTAGCCTTTCCATCATACCAAACGTGTTGAAGTGGTACAAAATACCATTGAAAAATGTAACCATTAATATTCTAGAGATTTTTCTTTTAAATCACATTAACCTTGGGCATCTTTTCTCATTAATGGGATAGTTTCCACTGATGATGGTGGTAGACACATGTAGATAATCGAAGTACTAGAGAATTTACTCCCAATGCCCCAATTTATTTCCTAAGATATTCTATAGGATCCTCCATATGATTTATCCACCTTGGTCTATTATGCCTCAAATTTTCTTATTGTCATTTGATTAAAAATAGATATTCCATTGATCAATTTTGTTGGTCGGCCTTTTCTATATATAGTCACACCACCTTTTGCAACATTCATTATAACATAAGGCTCTCTAACTTAGTTGGCCTCCATCTACTTTCTTTTCATTCTACTAGAATTCATCACTTTATTAGGATATTTATTAGCTTGGGGACCCCCAATCAACTCCTTCCACGGAGGCTGCAATACAACTTTGTGGGGGAAATTACTAGTGACTGAATCAAATGGTTGGTCAAGAAATATGACCTACTCATCATGACTATGTTCAAATGGGTGGTGGGTACTAACTTCATTTCTGATGAGAACCAGCTTTGGAACAATTGAAATGTTCTTTCTCAATTTTTGGCCTCATTTTCAAACCTGAACATGTCTAAACCTATGATAATTGAGCTATGATGGGAGATGTTTGACACCTCACTAATGGAATGAATTGGAGAAATAGTGCAAGTAGCCATCCCTAGCATTGGTATCTTGAGCTTCATGGACCTTCGGGGGCATGTGGACTTCATTATAGACATGCCTTGGCTACCTTTTCTTTCTTACTTCCACACCATGGATGTTGCAAAACATTGAGATTCTTCATAGCCAACAACCTTTTTATTGCTTTGTGAGTATGGTGTGGAGCAAGTTACATGACTGGCTTGGAGGAAACACTTTATCTCCCTGGTGCAGAGTAGTAACAAGTAGGCTTTGGGCCTTTGTTTGTGTTTGTCATGTTCCCCAACCCTCCTTTTGCAACCAGACGGAGAGAAGAAGAGAAAGAAAGCAAGAGAAAGAAAGAAGACCTGAGAGTAAGTCTTCTCTCATCCTTGGGTGGCGGCCAAGGGCACTTTCTAACTACTTTTGTATGTTACTCCTTCCTTCTTTAGCTTTTTTCTTGTAAACCCTTTTGGGATCACTCAAAAGAGTCTCATGTTTTGGATCTGAGCCTTGGGCTTGTGTATATGTAGAACTCCTAATAAATATAATATAAGCTACTTATTTCTTAGTGTCCCTCTAGGTTTTATTCTAAAACTTCAAAATAATTACAAAAATTTACATAGGATACATAATTTTTTAATTTTTTCAAAAAAAATGCATTTTAGTGGAAAATCTTTTGATAAATATCATTCACTAGTATACCTAAAGCGTTGCCTTCTAGATCTTCAAGTTCATATGTTTTTTTCTCTTTACATGCACTGATTCAGAATGGTCCCTTCCAAAATTCTTCAAATTTTGTGTGTTGTCCTAGTTTTGCAATATGTTCATCATATTTTAGCACTAAGCTCCCTTCCCTAAATTCTAGACTAGAGGCCCTTTTTTCAAACCATTTTTTGACTGTCTGGTGACAGTTGATCATGGCTCCATGGGCCCTTTCTCTATATTCTTCCAATCTAAGGAGTTCTACTAGTCATACTTCCATCTCATCATTTTCTTCAACTTCTAGGGTCTTCAGTAGTTACAGAGTAGAGATTTCTATAGAAATGGGAATTAGCACCTCTTTTCCATATACCAACTCATAAGGTGGAATCTTTAGAATCTACTTGGGGGTAATTTGGTCCACCCATAAGGTCAATCATAGATGATTATGTCAATCTCTTTTTCGTTATGACCCAATGTGTTTGATTAAACTAATTAGGTTTTTGTTGGTGGAATCTGCTAACCCATTCCCTTGTGGATAGTAATTTGATGAAGTCTTAAGAAAATTTTTGTGTTGGATAGTAAATTATGACATCCATAACCTAGAAAAATCTTAGGTGTTGTCAGATATGATGGTTTTGGGTGGCCCAAATCTAGTCACCAATTCTTCAAGGAAATTAGAAATTTCTCCTTTTGTTGTATTCTTTAAGGCTACGACCTTTGCTCACCTTGTGAATTAATTAGTCACTGTGAGGATCCACTTATGTTCAACAATGGAATTAGGATTTATCATACCGATAAAATCCAAACCCCACTGGGCAAAGGGTTCCTTAGTCATAATTGGGCTCAAGGTTTGAAATACATTCCTCCTTTTTCCAACAAAAAATTGGCATTGGGTACACTTGTGTACTAGATGATGCGTTTTAGTGAACATATAGGGCCAATAATATCCTACCGTCATTATTTTAGAGTGGTATTCTTGGGGGAAAAATTCCCACCCTTAGGACTATGGTTAAATTCATTAAGAAACCTCTCCTCCCATAGGATGTCAAGGCACCAAAGTAGCACACCATCATAATTCCTTTTAAAAAGTACGTCTTCAATTAGTACATACCTTGCACCTTACAGTTGGTAGTACCTCCTTTTATTAGATGACATATTGGTTGGGTAATATCCTTTTTGCATGTGCTCTATTTTATTAGCAACCCAAGATTCGTCAAACTCAAATTGATTTGAGTATACTCAATCAACCTCCCTTTCAAGCACAAGACTCATTTCCCATGTGATATATTCACAAAGACCTCTTCCGTGAACAAAATTAGTTGGTTAGATATCTACATCATACTCTAGAATATTGGTGATCCAGTTTGCTCTTTTTTTGTTTATCTTGCCCTTAGTGATATACTCCTACACATTGGGATGTGCTACAAGGATAGTGATTTTATTGGGCAACACCAAGTGTCAGAATTTCTTCAAAATTTTAACTATGGAAAAAGCTTGTTTCTCCACAAAGTTGTACCTCATCTCATACCCTTTCAAAGTTCTAGAAAAGAATGTGACGAGGTGTTCTCCTTCTTTTTCATCATCCTTTTAAGTAAGTATCAAGGCTATGCTATCTTGACCACTATACACATAGAGTAAGAAATCCTTGGAATTTTTTGGATTAGCTAAGATAGAAGTAGCAAAAATTGCTATCTTTATTTTCTCAAAGGCCTTTTCCCTTCTATGGTCCACTTGAATGGTAGACTCTTTTTAAGCATTAGTGAAATAGACCTTACAATACTAGTGAAGTCAGAAATGAATGTGCTGATGAAATTGATCTTCCCCAGGAATGACTAGGGTCCCTTTTGATTTAATGGTAGAGGTAATTCCATTATTGACCTAACCCTTTAAGGATCTATTTATAACCCCTCTTTTGAGACTATAAATCCAAGTAGCTTACCTTGAGGCACCCCAAAAACACATTTTTTGGGATTCAGAGAAATCTTGAACTGTTGACATTTCTGGAAAAAAATTTCTAGATGGTTAAAGTGTTGATATTTTAATTTTAAAGATACTATTAAGTCATCTAGATATATGAGAATGACTAGGTTAATTAAACCTTTGAAGGCAATATCCATTGCTCGTTGAAAAGTCATGTCTACATTCAACAAGCCAAATAGTATCTTAGCATAAGAAAATTTTCCCCACTTAGTGGTAAACATTGTTTTGTATTGGTCACTCTCATTTACATATACCTGGTTATACCCCGAAAAACCATCAAGTAGTGAAAACATTTCAGACTTGACTACTATTTGTAAAATTTGTTCCATTGAAGGCAAGGGGTAATGGTCCTTAAGTGATGCTTTATTTAGATCTCATAAATTGACATAGAGTTTGATATTACTATTCTTTTTTTGGATAGGTACCAAGTTCAAGACCCAGGAGGACATTTGTTTTATTGGATATATTATCTTGGACTCGACCAACTTGGTAAGCTCTTGTGCCATTAATGCTTCAACCTTCAGGTTGATAGACCTTTACTTTTGTCAGACAAGTTTAGACCCATCCTCCAAGTCGATGGTATGTTGAATTATACCAAGGTCATAACCTCTAAGGTCTTTATAAATCTAGGCCATAACTCCATCATATTCATAACATAGATCCCTAGTCTTTCTTTATCTTTAGTCGGAACCTCTTTTCTGACTTTCAAAATTCTACCATTTTTGACATCAAGTTCTTCATAATATATCTCATCTGGCATGAACCTTCATTTTCCATTTCTTGCATCTTCATAGTCAAAAATATTTTTGATGAAAATTAATCCTCTCAAAAGTTTATTCCCTTCTAATTGGATGAACTTCGCATTAGATATTTTTGTTGCTAAGGTTGGGGTGTCAAGAATCATTCCCCCCTTTTTCATGAAGGTATCTATCTAAGCATCATCATGGAAAACATGCTAATTCTTGTCATTATTTGGAATTGAGGATCAGATAATGACCTAAACTATGTTTTTCCTAGTTGAGTCAGAAATTGGTTCAAATTACGGCTCGACTGATGCCATTTGGTCAACTATGTTGTTCTATGATTGAGGAATCAATTGTATGTTGAATGCTTCAAAACTCTCAATCAGGTCCCAAACTCAGTTTTTGTATGACCTCATTCAATTATTCTTTGTTGTTGCTTGACCACGAACCTAACTCACCACTAGCTCTGAATCTCCAAAGGCTTGTATTCTCTTTATACCCATTCTTTATGCAAGATTTAGGTCATGGACTAAGGCCTAATATTCGACACCATTATTCAAACATGAGAACATAATTGTTGATGGCGATTTTGGCACCACAACAATGCAAGAAAAATATTGCTATTCTACTTCTCCTAAAAGAGAACGGCAACACATGGATGCCTCAACTCCCAAGGTCTTTGTAGTTGGGTCTCAACTATGCTGATGTTACTCAGTGGTCAATGCAACAGTAGTATTCTAGGGGCCTACTGGTGTTGAGCTTCTGGATTGTTCTAAGATCAAGCATGAAATAAAACCTACTCTAACAAGGGTTTTTAAAGAAATATAAAAAGATAAGTCAAAGTTTTGAAACAGAAAAGAAGAATAGTTCATCCAACCTTAACTAGACTTGTTAACTTCAAGGAATTTGTAAACCAAAAACTGCAGAACAAAGTAAACTTGTGATTGACACACAACCTCTTTCATTCAGAAAGTGCTAATTTGTATAACATATTTAAATACTACGAATTAAACACAAAATAACATTTCATTCCTTGAAGGCTTCACAAATCAAATGATCAATTAAGACAAATATCACTCAGGAATACAACATGAAGTAGATTAAACTCTGATTATTTCTACTGTTATTAAAACAGATAAACAATATTTACAAAGCTGGAACAATCACTAGTGTACAGAGAATCTGAAGCTCCAGATTGTTTCCAACTACACTAAGAGAACTTAGAGAATACATTACAGCCTATACTAAAATCTTATTGCTAACCAAGAAGACAAAGAGAAGCTCTTATTACTCAGAATCAAGATGCAACTCTCTCCTTCTGCTAACTGACTAATTCCTAATAGTCCTAACTTTCTTTTAAATCCTTCTAACAAAGCTCTATTTCCTTTCCAAAAGTTCTAACCTTTACAAAGAGGCAAGCATGCCTTATATACAGGATGTACCAACTTGAATGTGTTGTCCCCTACACTAGGGTTTTACAAAATATCTACTTTGCTGCATGAAGGTCGGCCCTCAGATCTTTTGAGGAAAGTCAGTTGTGCATTCAATCTGAATCATCGTTGTCCATGCTGATGAAGGGTTTCTGGAAAAGATCTGTAGATATTTTGCTGCTACAACATTTACTTCAAGCCTTCATGTCCATCATTAAACTCCTTCTCAGGGTTGCCTTAAATGCACCAAGATATCCCACCATTAATACCAACAACCTCTGTCATCAGTGGTTGCCATAGCTATACATCTGAGTCATGGCTTTCTTCATTGAATCGGCCTCCCGCCTGCTCTGGGCTTTTTTTTTGCATGTTAACCACCTGTTGGAAGCACCGTCAGACCTCCTTACCGATCTAAAACACTGTCTGAGGCAATAAATTGCCACCTATTCTCAGAAGAAATCCACTAGGTCACACTCTGTTAGTCTTTCTTTCACATGAGTGGTCAATCAGTCAACGGTCTCTCTCAGCTCCTTCTGATTAGATGATTAACAGCCACGCAAGATTTTGAGCAGTCAAGAATGGTCTGACCCAAATCACAGGTCGGTGAGACACCATCGGTGTCTCCCTAATGTGATTTCGTCTTACAAGAGGCATCGACATAGCATGAGTCAATTGGTGAGACGCTTCAACAAGCAGGAGAAGTCTTATCGAGCTCACAAAACCAATCAGAAAGACTACATGAACTCAGTAAAACCATATGCCAAAGTCCCTCCTCTCTAGGTGAGCACAATCTGTATTGGGGAGACTTATTAGAATTGGGGAGACATTACCCCAAATTTCTCTTTTCTTACTGAGCCCTCCTTGCCATCGGCGAGACCACCACTCATCGCCGTAACCTTCCAGCAAAGTTTTTCATTCACTCGGAGTCTTCCTTTTCCTTCTCGGTGGGTTCACTTCATTCTCTTGGTGTGACCCTCGCTCATCACCAAGACCTTTTGGCGAGGGCACGATCCTTTTTCAAGCTTCATTTCTCTTTTGGGGGGTCCCCTTCTTTTATCGGCAAGACACCACATGATCGATGAGACCTCCAGCAACGTCAAACCCCTGGGCAAGCTCACCTTAGATGTCGAGGAGACTTTATTAGATTGGGGAGACATCACAACAACATGATCCTTTTCTGGCTCAGAGCTCCCATCAGCAGGACATCTCGGGGTCACTGAGACCTTTGATCGAGCTCCTTATGTCATACTATAGATTGACCCTTTGGTAAGACCTTTTCATTTTGGGTGCACTTTTGTCAGCATCTTGTAGAAGATTTTCCATTACAGTGGAGACACCGATAGCAGGCCAAATGAAATATTATATTGTCTCGGCTTTACCGTGACATCTCTATTCTCTCATTGAAGACAATGAGGCCCCTCAGCACCATGTCGCATGAAATTTCCTTCTTCATCGAGACTTCTCTGGCTCCAACTCTTCTCCGGCTGACAGTCTCTCATGTTTTGGTGAGACACCCCTATTTGACGAAGACCCCACCAACTTCTTGATACATCTGGCCTTCCTTGTGTTGGTTGTGGATTCCCACAATGAGACTTTATAATGCACTCAAGATTTCTTTACGAATCTAAGAGCACTTTGGGGAGACCTTCAGAAGTTAAGCACCGATAGTATTGTTTTTGTTCAGATGTGTCACTATAACCTTCCTCATTAGTAGACGCCCTCTATATAGAAACCCTATGTCTTGAAAATCACATGCTCACTCTTCACCAAGACTTTCAACTCTTCAATCGGGTTAATCATCGATAAAATCCCTTTGTGCCATGTCGGGTGTGATTCCCCACCTCTTCGCCAAACACTATACCTATTTCATTCTTCAGCAAACTCAAATTCCTAGGTGTCCTCCTATTGGTGAGTTCTGGTTGGTGAGACATACCCCACCTGCCCTTGTTGAATTTAGTTGTTGCCAAGACCCCTCCTGTCATCATAGCAATATGTTTTCTTTTGCTCCACATGTGTCACTGAGACTCCATGCCTCGCTGAGACCTCTTGGCAGGGAGATAACCCTATGCCGATATATGAACCCCTTTGACGGTGGTTGGCGAGACACATATCACTCAGAGAGACTCTCCACCGAAGGTATAAATCTCATCAAAAGGATCTACTCGTTGCTAATTGGTGAGACATGAGACTTTCACCAAGACTTCTTGGTGAAGAGAAAACCTTTTCCGATAGATGAATCCCCTCATGCCGATAGGAATTTCCATGTTGCCAAGATGATCTCAAGGTCTTTCCAATAGGAAACAAAGATGCCTATCGATAGAATGCACTAGTAGTCGGCAAGACATGAGCAAGGTCTTGCCAACTTTCATCTGCAAGGAGAAATATGACCGATCGCCCCGAGGAAAGCCTTCCAAATGAACTTACTTGAGAAATATCATCATGTGTGTGGCCTGTTCTTACAAAATAGATGCTTCCATTAGTCATCAGAAGGACATAAGATACATCATCATAAGATACACTTCAACCTATGATTACTTCACTGAATACTTAGCAAGAAGGGAACCAAATTAAGCTGAAACAAAACCAAGTATAACAAAACCAAAAAAGAAAACTCAGGTAGAAAACAACAACAACCCAAGAGAAAGGAAAATGACCCAAAAAAAAGCAACCAAAAGAAAAGGGGGACCCATTTTGATCCAGATCAAAGTGGGGTGGTTATACAAGGCATAACAATAATATGGTAAGTTCTAAATTTCTTAGATCCCATCAGAGAGAGAAAATAGATGTCAACACCAATGTCAGCTTTACACTTGGCACCATAAAAAAGAGAGAGTTCATAATTGATTATCAGATGGGTCATTAGACCTCTCTTTGTCTTTTACTAGTTTCAGAGAAGTTTGATTGTCATCAAAAATTACATAAGTGATGAGACTGATTGCATGGAAATTGTTGAATGGATTAGAATCAATGAATTGGTTAAGCAACACTTCTTCTTTAGGAGTTCACTCACTTGTATCTTCTTCATCCTCTAGTATTTCAACACAATACTTCTCCTATTGAGATATAGCGATACATTTAACTTCAAAACATAGGGATGCATTATCTGAAATATGTTCGGGATGTAGTGGCTCCAAAAGGATCTTCATCTTTTCTCCTTGCTTAGTCCTTAAAATCAAATGTGACCAATCAAGTTTGAAATACCTGCCCAGTTTGGCAGTAAAATCTCTTGACAGACACATCCCAAAAACTGGTGGAATATCTATTACTACCACTTCCTGAGTGACTATTTGGCTTGGGTAGGAGAAAATGGTTAGAGACAAACTTCTTATCTAACCAATGGTCAGGAGCATTTTTCCATATAGGTGCATGATTCCCCTTTCGAGGGGCTCATACTTCAATTTTAAAGCATCAACCACTTATTTTTGCATGATAGTCATGCTTTCCCCTGAATTAATCATACTATTATGCAACAATTTGTCTCCTATTACAAGTGTTAAAAATAAAGGCATGGGCTTTGTCTTGCTTACCTCTTTTTCTTTAATGCTACTCACATTATTTGTATAAGTTGTTTCTTTTAGAGTCTGACGGGAAATCATGGAATGATTGTTTTCACTTTGATTGTTCAGCTAAACCACGCCCTCCAGCAAACTTTTCCCTTCTACCTTTAATGCTTCCTAAAGTAGGGATTTATGTTCTAGAATTAATATGACGTCCCATAATGACATTCTGGAAGGTGGTATCTCTGTTATTTTTGGGAAAGAAATTTCTATCATGATTGGGCCTGGTTATTTATTCACCTCCTTTTCCATTGGTGGCATAATATGAAGCACCGAACAAGGTTGGATGATGGCTGACGAAGAATGCCTCTCTTGGGGGAACAATTATCATGGCTACAGATGTGGTAGGGCTTGTTGCACATATTCCCCTATAAGCCTTCATTTAGACCTCGTGTTCTAATCAAACTGCATCGGTAGAATGCCAATCGTCTGACCTTCATTGACATATATTGCATTCTTTCCCTCCAAACATGAGAATAATGCTTGATTAGTTGCTACATCAGCTTGTTGTTCTAAGGGAATCCCTTTCAATTGGCTTGAAAATGAGCATTCTCCATTTCATATGACCTGCACTTGTCCATATTTGGGGGCGGACCTTTACTTCTTTGTTTTGCCATCCACTTTTGTATTATTTCCTTTGGTAAATTCTATGAGAAATCATCATCACTATAGGTGATGCACCATGTGTCATCCTCTTCCACCAAAAGTTTATAGCCTAGGATCAATTCTTTGCTTTGAATTCCTTTTACCATTTGAAATGGCATAGTGAATGGAACTATTTGGTTTGTAGATGTCATTTGTTGGCTTCCTCCCCAGGGGAAATCTTGGTATAAATTTTGTTGATAAGGGAGATTGCTTCGACTGTAAGTATGAGTTTAAACCTTCATTGGCATTGCTTGCTATCATTTGAAAATGACCAATTCATTAACAAGAGTCTGTATGATATTTTTCATGTCATTAATGTCTGTTGTAACTAAAATTGAGCTCAAAATGTTGCTTCATGCAAAAGGATACACATACATAGACTGGGGCGTATCCGAAACAATGCTTTGTGTAGAAGGAACATTTGAATAGTCTCCTTCTTGTATCATTCTAGAGGAATGTGTTAAGATAGGCATAGGAAGTCAGGGCAGGAGCTTCCTAGCATTGATTAGACTATTTTCCACTTGCATTTCCAACTCATATGCATCAGGAAAGATATCTCTCCCCATGTAATTTATCATAACTATGATGTCTAGATTTATAGCTTTTAGATATAAAATGAACACCATTGTATGTAGGGGTGAGCAGCCAAAGGAATCCTTCACCAAGTTTTATCAAACCTGGTGTTGAAGTTGCTCATGGCTTATCTTGGGGCCCTTTTATGGTAATTAGTTGATGCAGTAGTGAAGAATGGTCTCCCTTTTTTGAAAAATGTTCGAACAAGAGTCCGTTGAGCTAGTCCCATGAGATGATAAAACTTGAGACCAAAGATTGATACCAATCTTGGGCCTTCCATTTGAAAGATGCAACTAACAACCTCATATCAATGTTTTCCTCTACTATGTTATGCACTCTACATACCTCTGTTATATCTTGAAGGTGTTTGGAAGGGGTCTTAAATTCTTCTCTGGAAAACTTTAGAATAGCCTTGAGGGCATTAGTGAGTATGGTAGGCCATACATCCGGGGGTGTGGATGGTTGAACTAGACTACCACTATCCCATGTTAAAAAATTTAAAGGAGAAGGACAAGGTACTTGAGCCATGAAGAAAAGGTTCCTATGAATTGAATATACAAGAAATATTATTTATAAATTAAGGCTTCTAGGTGGAGTAGATAAGGTTCTAGAGAATGGGATCTACCTTATTGCTCTATTACTCCTTACAAGTGATATAAAACATGTAGTTCTTCTCATTCTAGGATTTGAGGTATGTAATTGAGAGTACTAGAAATGACCTCTCGAGGATGCACTCGTTTGGACTCTGGGCATGAAATTTCTAGTTTCCTTCCTTAGCATGATTTAAGAAATATTTCTGACTTCTAATCAGGCAATTGGAAAAATATCAGTCCCAATGGGTGTGCCAGAAAAGGAATTTTTGATCATCAAAGCTTTCACCTCTCTGAAAGTTGAATGGGAAATTCAGTGAGTGGGGGACAAATTGTGTCTCACTGAATACCTTTGGGTTTTTTTAATAGAATTTTGACTCTTCTTTTGGGTTTTTGAGATAAGGGAGAAAGAGAAAATATAAATATAAAACATAAAAGGTGATATGCTAAAGCTTTTACAACATTTAAAATTGAAATCGTTCCTATGATTGATATAAAGGACACAAAATGCCACAACCCCTCATTGTTGGAAAGAGAATGAACAACAAAGGCTAACTTCAAGCAGTGTAGAATTTCAAGTCTTTCCATAGATAGTGTTCAATGAGGTCTAATTAAACATAAATATTTCTTAAAGTAAAAGAATAATATCTCAAAAATTATAAAAACTCTATCTCCCAATACAACATAGCATAGAAAAATAACAACTTCAAAGATAACAAAAAAGTCCAATGACATAGACCGATTTCTCCCAAAATTTCTATTTCACAGTACAAGCATAAAGAATAGAAATTTTCTATTTAAACTACTTGACTATGGCTTGCAAGACAAATTGTTTCATTCAAAATGATGGTATAAGGAAAGAAAGATTGAGAAAGGCCATACATGCACAATATCAATAAATTCCCCTTAATAGTTCATGCTTTAATTAAAACTAAACTTTGAAACAAAGGTTGGATGCCAATTTGACAATAGTTTGAACCTTAATAGATATAATTTTCTAGAATAAAGTAGTTCTATAACTTGCTTATGAAATATAGTTTTGAAAATTTAAGAAAAATAAAAAGGAAACACTTCTACAAAGAAAACATTTCCTCCTCGAAAAATCCTTTTTTCTAAAAAATGCTCCTTTTCTGGTGTCACCGCCTTCCTTATATAGCTATTAGAGAAAGAACCACCACCTCAACCCAACAGTAAATTCTACTAGATGTTGATACCTGATAGCTCACAATCTAATTTGTAAGCCACTGGTTAGGCTAAAAAGTATCTTTGCATTAACTTTTCAGCTACTACATTAATGTCTTTTAGATATTTTTTACAAGTAGCGAGGAATACTTGATCAAATATTACAAATGATATTTCATTAATTACTTCTTATTGACTTAGCACATCATCTTGAAGCACTGATTGGAAGCTTCTATCTCAAGAAAAAAGAAAAGAGAAATCAAAAAGTTCTGTTAATCTTTAAAGATGTTTTTTTAAAAGATATAGTCCTCCTTATGTAGAGATGGCACATCACTTGGTTGGAAACTTATGCTTTTTGAAGAAATTTTTTTGTAGCGAACCTCCACCATCCTGACATGTGTCTTGGGTGATCCTCTGAAAAGAAAAGTGATAAAGGAAAAATGTGCAGCTACCCCATGGCACATTTCCCATCTTCCTTACTGGCCTTATGTTATACCAAACACTTCCACAAAATATAAAAGTGAAGCCAAAAATTGGAAGACTAGGGCAATGTGAAAATACCACTTCACACTATCAAGAGATGAACCAATGTACTGCTGAATTTTCTCGAGCATGTTCATGTTGAACCAATAATTGTCTCTAATCCTCATTTTTCTTATCATGTCTTTGTTCCTTCAATCTCTCATGCAAAATTACCATAGGTGGCTCCCTTGCATTGTCTTATTTTCTTCTGATCTGATGAGTCTTCATCGTCTTGACATTGCTTGGCTGGTGAGACTCCAAAGGTCGTCCCTATGAAAACATGAAAATTTGGTGTGAATGACTTGTTCTATCAACATGATTTTACTCTATCAGTGGGACTATGAGTCATGTTCCAATGATTTAGAATGATAATGTTCCTTTATCGATGGGACTAGAGGTCTTCCCCAGGATGTTCAACTTGGTCTCCTTGATGGAACAATGCCTGTGGTTGAACCTGAGCTGATAGGTGGAAAGTGATAGTTGGAGTTGGCTTGGTTTTGGTATCTCATTGACTAGTTGGTACTTCATTGTTGCGACTATGCTTTACTTGAAACATATTCCCCCAAATGTGCTGATGGTAAGGATTTTTGTTCAAATAAGGGCCAAGGTTTTGAGTTCCTGATAGATATATTTTTGTAGGGATGAAGTGCATGAACATAAGGTTCTTTCATTGGTGGAGTCAGGTCACATGTCCTACCAATGGCCTTATGGTGGTTGTCTAGACTTGGCTGGTAGTCTCCACGATGGTTGGAAAAATGGTGAGTTTGGTAGTTCCATTTGGTGGGAGTATGCTTCATCAGTGGGAATCTATCTCAAGTCTCCCTGATGGTCTGATGTGTCCTTCAGTGTGTAGAGTTTTTTTCAATGGGACTTATTTGGTTCAGTGGTAGTTGATTTGGGGTTTCACCGATGGGGTGATGGTGGACTCAATGGTGTATGCAATGTGATGAAAATAGTACCTACCAATAAACCAATGTATTTTGTACTATTTGAATAGAAATGTGATCATCGATAAGATAGTTTCATTTTGATGGGACATTTGAAGTTGTTCCCATGACAGCCTAATAAGAAAACTATTGATTGACAGTCTGTCTACTAGAAGAAAAGGCACTGCTAGTGGACCAAATGGAAGAATAATGTTTTATTGAAGTTTGATTTTGCTGACAATATGGATTTTTAGAGCTAGTATTCTAGGATCTTCAAGTTTATTTTGTTGATAATATGGGGTTTAATAGTTAACATTCTAGGAGAATTTTTTTGGTAATATGTTGGTGTTTTTTGGGTTAATGGCTTTAGTTTAGATACAATTATATTTTAGTTAGAATAGGTGGTGATAAGGGATGAATCTGATTGATAAAAGTCATTATATATCAAGAAATTTTGTAAATTTCTTATGAATACATATAAATATATAGGCATATTTCCTGTTGCCAAAAAAAAAAGATGTTGAGAGAAGAGAAATTGTTGATTAATTTTAATAAGTGTAGTTTCATAAAGACAAAGTTGATATATTTAGGATTTTTTATTTTTGCTGAAGGATTAAAGATGGATCAAGAGAAATTCAAAGAAATTTTAGATTGGCCTACATAGGTGAACATTGGAGAGGTGAGATCATTTGATGGATTAGCTAGTTTCTATCAAAAGTTTATCAAAAGTTTTAGTAGTATTTGTAGCCCCATGAAAAAGACAAGGAGAGGAGATAAGAAGGATTTTAAGTGGAAATATGGAGCACAAAAGAGCTTTGAATTTTTGAAGAAAAAGGTGAAATAGTATTAACATTACTAGATTTTGACAAGGTATTTCAAGTTGATTGTGATGCAAGTCGAAATGCAATTGGAGCATTGTTGATTCAAGAAGGAAGACATATACCCTATTTCACTGAGAATTTGAATGATGCTAGAAGAAGATAATTTGTTTATGATAAAGAATTTTATGCCATAATTCAATCCTTGAAGAAGTGGAGACATTATTTGTTTACTAAGGAGTTTGTGTTGTATACAGACCATCAAGCTTTATAGTATTTGAACAATCAAGGAAATTTGAATCAAATACATATGAGATGGGTTGAATTTTGTAGAGTTTCACATTTGTGTTTAAGCATATGAGTGGAAAGTCATAAAAATTTGCAAATGCATTAAACAAAAGGAGGAATTTGTTGATAGAGATGAGAGTACAAGTATTGGGATTTGAAGAGTTGAAACATATATATTAAGATGATGCAAATTTTGGTGAAGCATGGAGAGCATGTAAGGAACTAGTAGTGACAAACCAGAGCTAATGGCTAGATTATTTCATTGAAGAAGGTATATTATTCAAAGGAAATCTATTGTGTATATTGAGGAGCTCAATGAGGGAGAGTTTGATCAAGGAAAATTATAATTGAGGTTTATCAAGACATTTTGGAGAGGATAAGATAGTAGCTTTGGTAAGTGAACATTATTTTTTGGTAAATGCATATAAGGATGTAAGGAATTATGTACAAATTTTCATAATTTGTTAATTTCCAAAAGGAAATAGTCAAAATACTAGATTTTATAAGCCTTTGACAGTACCCGAGAGACCTTGGGAAGATTTGAGCATGGATTTCATTTTGGTATTACCTGGAATACATAGAGGTTGTGATTCTATTATGGTGGTAGTGAAAGTTTTTTCTAAAATGGTACATTTCATTCCTTGTAAGAAGAATAATGATGTTGTGCATGTTGCTAACTTATTTTTCAAGAAGATTTTGAGATTGCATGGATTTCCTAAGAGTATTGTTTTAGACCGAGACACCAAATTCATTTGATACTTCTGGAGGACACTGTAGAATAAGATGAACATGGATTTGAAGTTTAGTTCATCATGTCACCTACACATGGATGGAAAAATAGAGGCAGTGAACATAAGTTTGGGTAATTTGTTGAGATGATTGGTTGATGATAAGGTAGGAAGTTGAGATATATCGTTTTACCACAAAAAGAGTTTGCATGCAATAATTTAGTGAACTAGAGTATAGGGAAAACACCATTTTAGATTGTTATGGGAGTAAATTCTAGAGGAGTTGCTTAGTTAAGATACATCACTATGGAGAACAAAAGGAGCGTGGAAGTAGAAGAGTTTTCATATTTCATGGAGACATTACATAATCAGGTCCAAAAGCATTTGGAAGACATGAATGATAATTATAAGGAGATGGAAAATGAACACTAGAGACATAAGGAATTTTTTTTTGGAGAGGAAGGAGAGATTTCCAATTGGTACATATAATAAGTTGAATATGAGGAATTTTGGACCATGTAAGATACATAGAAAAATTGACTTTGTAAATGCATATGAAGTGGAGTTACTAGAGACATTGGGTATATCACCTATTTTCAATCTTGTAGAAATTATGAATCTCTTGAACGAAAATCAAGTGGTAGTAATGAGGAAGTAGATTTGAAGGAGTAGTTTCCACATTAGGAACCAGAGGATACCGAGCAGATTTTGGATATGAGAATTGAAAGAAGCACTAGAAACAAGTTAGTAAAAAGAATATCAAGTGTGAAGTGGAAAGTTTGACCAGTGGAGGATTCATCATGGATTTCTTAGGATGAGGTGGACCATCTTGGTTTAACTCTTAGCCCTAGAAAGTGGGATACTCACTTTTTTTCCAACCCTAGCTGTCTGATGCATGAGCATCCCTAATTGTAAAGAAATCATGTATCAACCAAAAATATTTCTTTTATTTTCTTGCATTCAGTAGTAGTTTAAATGGTTCATTATGCATTTCACTACATTGTTGTTTCTTAGCTCATAGAGTAGGATGTAGCACCTACACATTGACATATATCACATAGCCACATTTGACATCATGTAAATTTGTCTACCGAAAGTTATTGCTCTCAAAATTTCACCATGTTTACCACGTAGAGCATTTGAGGCCAACTTGGTCCATATTTTTTAGTGCCGACCTACTTTGGATTATGTGGAGCAATATGTGCAGGATCATCATGGAAAAATAAGGCCCTTAAGTGTTGAAGAAATTCAAAATAATTAGAGTTAGGAAACTTGACCTAAAAATTTGAATAAGTTATCTATATTATTTCAAAAAATGTAACAATAGAATCTATAGCAAATTGAATGTAGTTTCTAAACTACTAGGTTTATTTTTATTTTTTTAAATCAATTTGGTAAAAATTTGAAATTTCAATGTAGTAGTACTTAAATTTCAGGGAAAAAATAAGTAGGTTTATGTCTGACCACCCTAACTACGATAAAATAATAACATTTTTAATAAGATTTTATATAGAAGTAGATGACTGATGTCTCAATGTGATGCATATTTTTTTGTAATTTTTTTCCAAGTAAATAATTAATTATAATTTTTTATTACAACTTTTAAAAAATATAAAAACTCATTTGTCTAACCACCTTAGCTTGGTCAAAACTTCATGAAATTCATTTTTTTAAAATCCTATAGTATGTGAAGCATAGAATGTGATGTGTGTTTTGAATTCAAAAAATGTGATACCGTTTGAAAGCGGTAGATCTTTTTCTATCAATCTATTAATCAAGACTTTAGTCATAATTAAAATAGAAAATCAATAATAATTATTTATTGCTCATTAAAAGTAAAGCATAATTTATATTGGTGGAAATTTCAGAATCTCCCTTAAAAATGCTTATTTTTTCATCAATTTTTAGGTAAACAAAAAGTCGTCAACCACATACCCTACATATACCCATCATATCACCACTTTTTGGGCCATCATGATCCTACACATACCTGGAGCTTATTGAGACATTATAAAAGAATATTGGGTTCATTGGGTTCATTGGGACCTATCTTGAAGATTCATAAGTTAATTCATTGCACGTGGAGCTAATTCTTCATATCTTGAGGCTGACATTCTTATCTGATATTTCAGTGGGTTATTAACACTTCTGACTGATGCCGACCTATATTAGAGTTTAAGGAGCATATTTATAAGCATTGTGATTCATTGAAGATTATCATTTATAAGTTAGATATTTTAGATTTGTTATATTTTTTCATAAACTATTTGGGGCCATGTAATAAGTCCTATAGGCTAGTTGTATTGTTGAAAGCCCTTGAGGTAGGCCTGTGATCCCTAGATATTCACCCATGAGGTGTATGTTGAATGTAAGATTTTTGATTCAATGATATTTCATTTTTCATATCAAATTGTTGTGTTGTTTCCATCATGTTGACTCATTGTTTCATGGTTTCAAATATTCCTTCTGTAACCCTCCTACTGTGATTGCACCATATGGTGAGTTTTCAATTTGAATATTGAGGAGATTTGAAGATTTCTGAAGCTTGAGATCCAAAATACTATTAGAGTAGGTTAGATTGGAGGATTAAAAAAGTCTCAAAGTTGTCAAAGATCATTACAAATTTTTTCATGATGGATTTGTGGGATGTTGATATGATATGAATTTGGTCATAGAGCATACCAACTCCTTCAATTTCATTCAAGGGCAACCCTAAAGATCTCAATGCAAAAGGGGAAAGAAATATTATGGTAGGGTTGTGCTGGGGGTTGAATGAAAACTACTAATGGGTTCACCACCAAGTTTAGAATTGAAAAAGATAATTAAATGCAAGATGCAACCCTAAACCCTAATTGAATGAAAACTAAGACATGATGACCTATGAAAGTGAATGAAATGAAACCAAAAACTAAAGATAGGAAGGTGTGCACCTAGGAAACTAAAGATGGATGAATGGAGGTCTCAATCACTTGAAAATATGCTTTTCTTGTTGATTGGGACTCATTCACCAAGCTGGGAAAATCAATCCAATTTCTAGGAAACTTTATAGGAACATAAATCTAGCAAAAGGGTATCCAAATCTACAAACTCCTGAAAACTTGCTGGAACTGGGACTTATTCACTAGAAGTGGTGAATCAGTCTATTTGGGATTTTTGTAACTTCAAAAGCTCATCCTTCTCTTCTTTATCTTCTCTATCTTTCCCAAGTGATTTCTAGATCTGAATCTTTCATTTACAACCTATAGATCTTCTCCAAGGCTTGATGACAAATTTGATAACTTTGAACAAATTGCAACTCTTCTCCAATAAAGGAGAATGATGAATGGACAAGATACAATGTTGCAGCTCACCAAACCCTAGCAATAAGGTACAAGTATGCTTGAAATGGATACAATGGATATAGAATTTGGCTCTATCTTGTAAAGGTTTTGTAAAAGGAATTTCATGATTTTATAGACTTAATGAACCTTATTTAATTACATTATCACATCAATCTAGAAGGCTTGTAAAATAAACTTAACATTAACCTAGTATTGTAATGTGTTTTACACATTCACATTGGTTCTTGTTCCTTCTTAGGCTATGTGGACCTCATTTTAGTGTTGTAAAGTGTATTTAATCACACTTTCACATTGAATTATGTGCCCCAAGAACTAATTGACCTTCACATCATCACTAATAAGCTCCTGTTACCCCTTATTATGCATCCTGAGACAATATTTGATGAAATACTTGACAAAGTCACCATATAAACCTTAATTATTAACTTCCTAGCATCTTAGCTATCAAATGGGCCCCACTTGGACTAATTCACCACTAGTAGTAAATGATTCCCTACTAGGTGGGACTGATTCACCCAAGGTGGCGAATGAGTCCCATTTGGACTATTTTTAACTTTTGAGTAGGAAATTTTGAAATTTAAGTTTATTATTTTTACATGTCAGCCTTAGGGATCTAATTTATCAGAAAACAAGATAAATTTCATATAAATATAAGTCTCCAAACCCTAAATCATAACCGTTCTTAATTATTCATCCATCATTCTTCCATCTCAAGTTAAGCAAGTTAGGGTTTCATCATTTCAAGTCATTAAGATAGCAATTTTTAGACATTCAAGGGAAAATTCTTCATGTTTTGCTAAAAAATTCAAGATCAATGACCATGGCAAGGTAATAACTCCATTATTGCATTCTTCATCATATTATTTCTCTATTTTGGCTTAATTACCTAAAAGGGGTTTGACCAAGGAAAACTCCCATGCCCTAACACCCAACATTTATCTTTCTCTTCTTGTGTCTTTACAAATTTAGGCATCTTGGTGGCTTGGAAATAATTAAGAGTAAAATTGCAAAGTCGTTTAGGTCTTGTCTTCATTCTCCAAGGAAAAATAAAAAAAAAAGTCACTTTCAAGTTCAAAAATAAGAGTTTCAAAAATAGACACCTGTAGAGAACCAAGGTGTAGAACGAGAGCTCCTCTTACATCTTTTGAATTATTGGAAATTAAAATTTCAACTCATTCACCATGGATGGAGAATGAGTCCCACTTCTAGGCCTAATTTTAATTTTTTGGATTTTTGGATACCCTTTTGTCTGAAACAGGTTGTGGTTTAGTTTTCCAAAACTGGGACTGATTCACCTAGAATGGTGAATGAGTACCACCTGGTCTAAAAATTAGGATCAACAAAATTCCAAAATTCATTTCCATTCTACATCCATATTTCTACATCCATATCTCAGGTGCACACTTTGAATTTCATCCATTTTTGTCTAGTTTTGTTCACATTTCTAGGTGTTTTTGCATTACATAATATGTTCTCAAACAATTTAAATTTCAATAGTTTTGCATTCCTATTCAAACAATTTTATCAATTATTTGCATCTATATCATTTCATTTAGTCATAATTTTATCATACATACCTTAGATTGAGTGAACCACCTAGATTTTTGGGTGTGGGATCTATCTCTTTCCATTAGGTGAATGACCCTAATTGAGCAAAAGAGAGTCATAGCATTCTACACTATAAAATCTATGGTTCACCTTGAATGATCTTGAGTTCTCTTGTGAAAATAAACTTTCTATAAGAATTCTTATTCAAATTTCTAGGTTTAAAATGAATGAAATGAAGTTGTATTTATACTCAATTATGCAATAATTCCCGAAATTACAACACTACAAGCCAACATTGGATCTTGGAGAATAAAATCCTGCCAAAGATTTAAATTAATTTTTATTTTGAGTTAAATGGAATTGATTCTCCACTCTAGGTGAATGACTCCCACCTAAGGGGACTCATTCACCTAGAATGGTGAATGAGTCCCACATTAGCTTTTTGATGTGGTTTTTCAGGATTTTGATGTTTTAAATGGTTTTGTCAAGATTATCCTCAAAAATACACATAAATGAGGCTTGTGGTTGTAAAATAGGGCCAATTAAAGTATAAAAAAACCTAATTATTAATGAAAATCCTAGAAAAGTGTGAATGTGTGTTATAAAACTTTAAAAAACTTGAAAATAAGGAAATATTAATGCACAAAAGAGGTTATAAAAGTTTGAAAGTGTGTTACAACACTTCACAACACTTAAGTAACATACTGAGTATGTGCAGGATCATGATGAATGTGCAGTAATATGATGGTTAAGGTGAGGGTATGTATTTATCACCCTCTTCTTACTCCAAAATTGATGAAACAAAGTGGCATTTAAAGGAGATTCTCATGTTTCAAACCACAGCAAATTATGCTTTTAATTTTAATTTAATAAATAATTTTCATTTTCATTTGAATTATGACTTAATAAACTCCAATTGATAGATTATTGAAAAACATCTATAGCTTCTCTAAATGTATATAAAATTGTTTGAGCTCTAAAAAACATGTATCAACCCTTTTGTGCTTCAGATACCATAGGATTAACAAAAATAATATGAATTTCCTCAAGAAGTTTTGACTAAGCATAGTGCTCTGTAAATTACGAGTTTTTATTTTTAAAGTTGTACAAAAATTCATAATTAATTATTACTTGAAAAGAAATTACAAAATATATGCATCACATTGGGACATGAGTCCTCTACTATATATAAAATATTATAATTTTCTTTTATCATTTTATTGTGTTTAGGTGTATTCTAAAGACACCTACTTATTTTTCCTAAATTTAACTACTAATGATTGAAATTTCAAATTTTCACCAAATAGTTTTTCTAAATAACCTAGTAGTTTAGAAAGTACATTCAATTTTCTATAGATTTTATTCTTACATATTTTTTAAATAATATAGATAACCTATTCAAATTTTTATATCAAGTTTACTAACTCTGATTTTTTCTAAATTTTGTGCCACTTAAGGGTCTGCTTTTTCCATGATGATCCTACACATACCCTACCATTGATGTTGATTTAGTTTAAAATGGCCTAGGACCTAATGTGAATATGTTAGGCATATTACACCACTAAATCAAGGCCAAGTTAAGGGGAAATTTTTATGTCATTACATATAGCCCCCACTTTAGTGAGAGGAGGTACTTGCTCAACCAACACTAAAGTAGACCAAATACAACAACAATCAAGGGGTGTTCAAATGTACCAATTCTAGGAATATAGGACAACCATGACCAAGGGGGTGTGTAAGCCCCAAGACCAAGGTCATATGGAAAACCAACATAAGCATAAAGGAACACACTTGAAATGATAAAGAGTAACAACAAGGAACGAGCATGCATTGCCTAAGAAAAAAAGAAAATGAAACTACATGAAATGTGAAAGGGGAAGATCAAGCTTTGGTAGTTTGTCCAATGCATTGTGGATTAGACCTAGGCTATTTGTTCAAAAATGAATACTCACTTTGGAGTGAAAATGAAACCCAAGTTGTTGTTATGAGAAGTCCTAAGAGGTGAGACACATACACCATGGTTGGTTTGGCACTCACACACACATGCAAGTGGCTATGGCAAGTCATGCCCTCAACAGCCAACAAAATTTGTATTCTTGGAACTCATGAATAAATAGGATGGTTTCAAGAATGCAAGCTATGCTATGGCAGGCTATGCTAAATGCAACATGCAAAATGGTGTAACTTTAAAGAACGTCCAAAAGAGTCTTGTTTTAGTTCATGCGAAAATTTTTAACTTAGGGAAAATTAGTCGAATGTCCCCAAGAGAGGACCAATCAAAAATAAAGATTCACAACTTAGAGATGCAATTCATCAAGCATCAAACCACTAAGAGAGATCACACTTATAGGACATCACAACCAATGTCATCCATAAAGAAAAAAAAAAAACACATCGAGCAAAGTAATCATACAACAACTACGAACCATGAAGCAAATGAAAAATAATAATGTTAATGGTAAAATTTAATTTAAAGAAATTGTTAAACACCATACTGTAAGCAATTAATTTTAAGTAGAAAATGATAAATACAAAGTAGAAAGACACTAGAGCTAACTTGGAAAGCCCTATGCCAAGTCATATGTTTCCAAGTAAAGCTACATCATGCAAAAGAAAAAAGAATAGAGGGGTTTCCCCGAAAATGAGAAACACCAAACACATATATGATTTATAGATTTGGGGGTTAGTATGTTCTTGCTACAATGATTCTAGAGAGCTCAGAACTATCATCATTCCCCAAATATACATAGAACTGGAAGAATGACACAAAGAGAGTGAAAACAAAGAAAAACCTTTTGGGTCAACATGGAAGAAACATGAATGTATCAACACCTTGCATCATCCCGAAAAGGAAAACACAAGAAAAATGCAAAAGAGAAATGAAAATAAAAGCTTTTGGGTAAACATGGAAGAGACATGAATGTCTCGATGCCTTATGCCATCCCTAAAAGGAAAAGACAAGAAAATGCAAAGAGAATGAAAATAATTTTTTTGAAGTCAACATGAAGAGTAGAAATGAATTTATCAACACCTTTCATCATCCCCAAAAAAGGAAAACACAAGAAAAAATATTTATGAGTATGTGCAGGATCATGATGGGCCAAAAGTGGCAATATGATGGGTATGTATCGACTATTTTCTTTTTACCCAAAAATTGATGAAATGAAAAGGGTTTTAAAGGAGACTCTTAGCTTCAAATCAATATAAATTATGATTTGTTTTGAATTTAATAAGTAATTATTATTCATTTTCTATTCAAATTTTGGATTAAAGTCCTAATTGATAGGTTGATTGAAAAACATTTATAGCTTTCAAATAGTATCAATTTTTGAATCCGTAAAACATCCATCATATCTCTATGCTTCTAATACTACAATGCATTAAAAAAAGGAAAATTAGTTTCATGAAGTTTTGACCAAGCATAGTGGTTAGACATTAAAGCTATTTCTAAAAATTCATAATAAAATAATCATATTTAATTATTTACTTGGTGTAACTATAAAAGATATGCATCAAGCATTTGAGGTACGAGTCATCTAGTTATATCTAAAATCATATAAAAAGTATTATCATTTTATTGTATAGGTGGTCGACAAAACACCTACTCTTTTTTCCCTCGAAATTTAAGTACTACTACATTGAAATTTCAAATTTTCACCAAATATTTTTTTTCAAAACAAACCTTAGTAGTTTAGAAACTAAATTCAATTTTCTACATATTCTATTCTTTTACAAATTTTTGAAATAATGTAACTTATTCAATTCTTTACATCAAGTTATTAACTTTGATTTTTTTGAATTTTTTGCCACTTAAGGGCCCTTTTTTTCCATGATGATCCTGCACATACCCTTATGACATAAAGAAGAATAAAGGTAAAAATAGAGGAATATCACAAAGTGAGAGAGAATGTCAAATGAAAAATTATGGGGGATCATATTACACACATGGAATTACACAAAATAAAATGAAAATGCAAAAATATGAAAGACTAGTAAGGAACAAGAAATTCAACCCAAAGCAGGTCATCTGCTTCCCAATCATGTTCATTGTATATCAAAGGCAATCGAGTAGCCAAAGGGACAAGAGAAAGTGTTGAACTAGGGGTAGCACTAGGTTCAACACTCTTTTTAAGAGATTTTTCTTCTAAACTCATGGAACAGGAAAATAGTGTATTCAATTCATTATGCACCTCTTCATCAATTTGAGTGACCTCATTATTGTCATCGAAGTTAAATCACAATAGGAGGTTGAATGATAATGTCCATGAAATATTGAAACTATTATTGTGGTTGTTGTATTGGATTTTTTTGTTGTGTAGGTTGGTCATGAATTTCTTTGATCAAGTTTGGATTTTTATTTTCTTTGTTTAATTCATCATGTAACCTACAAGCAAGGGCACGATGTCTATGCCTATGGTCACTAGCACCTCTACTTTTTTTCTTTTTTTTTCAAGTTTCATTTGTGTAGGAACCAGTTGATCAACCATAGGTTTCTTTTCTTCCCTAAGCTGAGGAATAAAAGGAACCATGAGAAGTTGTTCAACCAATTTCTCTTTAACTTTTTAAACCTTTTTTATTCTAGGAGATGTGATGGGGTTTTTTCCATTGTCTCTTGGTTTTTTGTATGAGGTAGGCGAAGGTTCTATCTTAGGTTGGTCTTGGTTGTTTGGGACTTTTTTAGGTTCAAGCATGATTTCATTAAGGATGGTAGGCTTAGAGGTGGATGGGGACATGTTTTGGAGGGATAGGTCTACTATCTTCTTTTCCTTGAACTTTTGATAGGAAAAGGAAAAGAAGTCTTCCCATGGCTTGATAGGTTCCATAGGCTCAGGCCAAAGGAAGTCTAAGGAAAAGTTACCTTAGAGGACAATGGGTTAAAACCACTATGGTAGACAGTGAATACTTCATTTTCAAATGGAAATTTAAGCATTTATGCACAACTGAAGGGACAAATTTCATGGACCAAAGCCATGGATGGCCTAGCTTCACATGAAATTGGTCCAACTATGAGATGATGGAGAATGAGACATTTATTGTTTTCGGTCCTATTTGTAGTGGTCAGGTGATTAATCCCATCATAGGGAAAGCACAACCATTATGTGTCTTGATCCATGCTATCGATTTATTGTATATATATCAATAGAGTTCATGCCAAAGTAAGAATTCCTTGATGATCAAATTCCCTCCATAGGAAAGATCTATTATTATCCCATTAGTGGGCTTACCATAGATACAATTGTCTATGTAAAGAGGACCATTGGGAGCATGTTTAAGTATATCCTTAGAGGAGAAATCAATGTCAAGAGGATTTTTAGTTTGGACCTTGTGAGGAATGACATCTATCACTCTTACCATTTCATCCATAAGGTCATTATCTATCAAATCATGTTGACTAGGATTAGTGTTATCATAATTTGTATCAACATTCATCACATCATTATTTGTAGTTTCGCTAGCTTTGACAATTTAAATATTGTGTTTGGGCATGCAGTTGGTAAATATTAATAGGTTTTGGTTAGGAGGGGTGATAGACTTATTTCCTTAATCACTAACACCTCCAACAGAAAGACAACCAGAATCAATGAGGTCTTGTACAAGATGTTTAAGATGCTTGCAATGTTTTGTGTCATGTCCATTTTGTCGATGATAGTGGCAATAAGCATTTGATCTAAATCTCGGGGTTAAAGGCTTATTGGGATTAGGTGTTTTAATGGGAGGCAAGTTAATCATTTGTTGTTCTAAGAGTTGGGACATTATCTTACATATGAATGGTATTAGGTAAGGGAGTGAATTATCTTTTTGGGTCCCCATAGCTAAAGGGTATCATGGTCTTAACAACAACTACTTGGTTATTGATGTTCTAAGTTGTTTTTTGAGGATGATTTAATTAAAGGAAACCTTTATTTTTTTTTGAAAAGGATGGGAATCGTTTTGATTTGTGGACTCAGATTTGTTAGTTCGGCTAGAAGTGGACCTTCTATCTCAACTATTAACTAAATTTTAATAATCATGGAGGGAACTACATGAATGTATAAAGGATGGGAATTTCAACATGGTAAGCTTGTCTTGAATCTTAATTTACAATTTTTTTATTAATATGGTTTGAAGGTGAGAGTCAAAAACCTTGATATCAATTTGGGAATAAAGTGATTGATAGCGTGAGATAAAGTCAATGATCTTTTCTTATTTTTTCTTACATCTAATAAAATCGGCCAAGGTAATCTTAGGAGTCATAGGCGCTTGGAAATTATTAACAAATTCCTCAAAAAATTCATCAAATCAATGAATTTATTTGTTTGGTAAAGAAGAAAACCATTCCAAGGTAGTATCTTTCAATGACCTATGAAAAATCTTAGCCAAAAGTTTATCAAGGACAAAGTCAGTACATAAAGTGGTATAGGCATTGACATGGTTAAAAGGATCTCCATTTCCTATGTATTTCTCAAATCTAGGCACCTCTACACCTTGCGACATCGATGTTCACAATATCTCCAAGGAAAATGGACTACTTTTGACATAATATGTAGGTGGGATATTTTGATTTTTATTGATGGTGGAAAACTTCTTTTGGAGGGGTGAAATGGTTTGGAAAAGTTGGTTAATGAGAGGGTCATTTCTTGTATTATGAGATGGGAGTGAAAAAGTTCAGGGGGTGTATGTGTGAAAAGGAAAAGTGAATGGAAAACTTATGGGTGGTAAAGTGGTAGGAGATATAACATGTGATGCCAAAAAATAACTAGGGATGCTAGCGGAAATGAGCGAGGAAGGAGTCACATTGCTACTTGTTTGCATTGTTGTTGTGACTTGTAGGTTAGTATAGGTAGGTATTGAGGCTATTGTTGTGGGAGGAGGAATTTTAGTTCCTCCTTGGGTTGTGACATTGTTTATTGGTGAAAGGAAACTAGTGGTTGGGGTGAGATGTTTTCCAAAGATTTGAATTATGTTTTTCACAACGTCAAGGCTATCTCACTTTCAAGCATGGGACAAATGTTATCTACAGCAGGAATTGTGGTAGTTGAAATTTTGTCATTTTTCACTTGATGTTGTAAGTTAGCTAGATCCTCATGAATTTGAATTATGTTTTCTTGCAAGATACTATCATTCCTTGTTTCAAATTGCATGTCATTTGAAGGGAAAGAGTTGCTAAGGGTGTTGTCCATACCTAGTGTACCAATGTCAACTCTAAGAGTGAAAGAGCTAGAAAACCCAAGATCCACAATGATTATGCTATCGTGAGATGACATGAACCTCGATCTTCATCTCAATAGAGTGTTAGAAAGAGGACAACACATACTCATGCAAGTGCTACTAAATGAAAATTGAAGGTAAAAATAATATAAGCTAAGAAAAATGAAATGTGTAAAATAGAAATTATGGAAACTAAAACAAAAAGGAAATAATAGAAAATAGAAACTCAAAAGTTGAATTGTAAATGCCAAAAAATGCAATGCAAAATATGTAAAGGGATTTATTTTCCCAAGGTGGTAAATGAGTCCTAGGGATGATTGTTTTTCAAAAAAAATTAGAATTTTTCTAATGAATTTTATGCTTTTTATGTTTTTTGATCTTTATTTGAGATGAAAATGTAGATTTTGAATGATTTTAAATGAAATTATATGAAAAAATGCAAGCTATATGAGATTTAACCAATGCAAAATTTGAAACCCTAGAATACAAATTAAGCAATACAAATTCTAATGCAATGTTAATGCAAGCTAAATCTAGGATGCTAATGCACTCCAAGTCACAAAATGAAATGTTTCAAATGCAGGTTCACCAAAATTAAATAATAGATTTGTGGGATGGTGATATCATATGATTTTGGTCATAGAGCATACCCATTCCTTCAATTTTTTTCAAGGGTAGCCCTAAAGATCTCAATGAAAAAGGGGAAATAAATCTTATGGTAGGGTTGTCCTAAGGGTTGAATACAAACTACCAAGGGGTTCACCACCAAGTTTAGACTTGAAAAAGATAATGAAATTCAAGATGCAACTCTAAAACCTAATTGCATGCAAACTAACACTAAATGTCCTATGAAAGTGACTGAAATCAAGCAAAAAAATAAAGATAAGAATGTGTGCACTTGGGAAATTAGAGATGGATGAATGGAGGTTCGAATCACTCAAAATAATACTTTTACTACTGACTGGGACTCATTCACCAAGTTGGGTGAATCAGTTCAGTTTTTGGGAAATTGTATAGGAATATAAAGCTAGAAAAAGGGTATCCAAATCTGAAAACTCTTGAAAAATTAAAGGAATTGGGACTCATTCGCTAGAAGTGGTGAATTAGTCTAGTTGGTATTTTTTGGCAACTTCAAAAGTTGATCCTACTCTTCTCTATTTGCTTTGTCCTTAGCAAGTGATTTATGGATCTGAATCTTTGATTTGTAACTTGTAGGTCTTCTCCAAGGCTCTCCAAGGCTTGATGACAACTTTGACAACTTTGAACAACTTGCAACACTTCTCCAATATTTCTTCTAAGGAAATATGTAACCTCAACCTACAAATCACACAAAAAGAAAAGGGAAAAATTTTGTGGGTTTAGTGGATAGGGGTTTTCCTTTTTCAAACCCCTTGTTGGAAATCAATTGTTGAAATGAAATGAAATAATAAAGGAGAATGATGAATGAACAAGATATGATGTTTAAACTCACCAAACCCTAGCAATAAGGTGTTGCAAGTATGCTTGAAATGGATGCAATGGATGTTTACTTTTTCTCTTTCTTGAAGTATATAGATCTTGAATGAAACACTTGCTTGAATCACAAAATCCTACACCACAATTGTTCGTATAATAACAAACATGATGTATGAATTATTTGGCATGATGATTGATGCTTGAATGCTACTCTAAAATGGTTGATAATTTTCTCTTGAATGCTATTCAATGCTCTTGTGAACTCAAAATTGGTATAAGAATGCTCATTCAAATTTCTAGGTGTAAAATGAATGAAAGGAGATTGTATTTATACTCAATTATGAAGAATTCCCAAAATTATAACACTACAAGTTGACATTAGATCTTGGAGAATAAAATCCCAACAAATAATTAAATTAATTTTTATTTTGAGTTAAATGGGACTCATTCACCCAAAATGGTGAATGAGTCCCACCTTAGCTTTTGAGGTGGGTTTTCAGGATTTTGATGTTTTAAATGGTTTTTTCAGGATTATCTTAAGAAAATACACATAATTGAGGCTTGTGGATGTAAAATAGTGCCAATTAAAGCATAACAAAGCCCAATTATTAATGAAAATCCTAGAAAAATGTGAAAGTGTGTTCCAACACTTTACAACACTTTAAAATAAGGAAAGATTAATGCACAAAAGAGTTTTTTTGTGTATTTCATTAACAAGACCTTAGAAAAGTGTGAGTGTGTTATAACACTTCACAATACTTAAATAATGTACTATTGATGTTCATTTAGTTCACAAGGGCCCAAAACATAATGTGATTATGCTAGGAATATTATAACATGAAATCAAGACCATGTTAAGGGTTCCTTTTTCCATCATTACAATTGAATGTAAGATTGTTGATTCAATGACATTTTATGTTTTCATATCAAATTGTTGTGTTATTTCCGTTATGTTGACTCATTGTTGTATAGTTTAGATTGGTCATTCTATAGCCCTCCTATCGTGACTTCACCATATGGTGAGTGTTCAATTTAAAGATTGGGGAGATTTGAAGATTGTAGAATCTTGAGATCCAAAAAAAATTAGTCTAGGTTATATTGGAGGGATAAATAAGTGTCAAAGTTATCAAAGATCATTACATTATTTTTCAAAAATTAGTGTAGACAATAAAGATTGATGAAACTGCTGCCATAAGAGACAAAAATCATATTGTTGTTTTGGAGGTGCTCTTCTAATTGCTATTTGAAAGTAGTTTGGTAATAAATAATTGTGGAAGCCACAACTAAGAAAGCGACATCATTAATTTATAATCCTAGAGTTTAAGTTTAGAATTTTCCATAAGGAAACAAAAAGATCATTGTTTTGAAGTTGCAGATATATAGTCATCACTAGAATAAGGGTTATCATATGTCTTTTATGTTTCTAGCTTAAAGAATGAAGCAAATGAAGCTGTTGGAGGTTGTTCACAATGAGAAAGTTGTCACAATCTAAATCAAGCCATCTAAGATGATATTGTATTTTTCAAAACAAAGGAGAGTAATCGCTTGTGTGAATTGGAAGCCACTGATAAAACAACCCCAATCCAGATCACCACATTCATTTTGGAGGATCACTATTTAAAATCCATACACATGAAATATTTAGAGGGAACTATTAGAAAGGAAGAGATCAATACTTAGAAAGTTGTCCCATTCCATCATTGTTATAAATTTTCATAGATTTTGAAAGAATAAATCACTGTATAATAAGAGAAAGGTGAGGTCATAGACAAGGAAATTCCTTGTTTGTTGAAATTTAAAGATTAGCCATCATTGTGAAGAGGGTAATCAAAGAACAAAGAGATCATATCACATTAAGGAAATTTTATATAGTCACAACCGATGAAGTATTGTTGTTCAACTTTACTTAAAGAGATTGTTGCTAAGAAGAGTTGAAGTCTACTATAATTGTTTAGAGGATCGCTAAAAGAATAGTCAAATGAGGATTTTTTATGTGGTTTATAGTCATAGTTGTTTAGATGCCATAAAATTAAAGTCATCCACAAAGTTGAGTTTAAATTTATTTATTTTTTAATGGGAAAGAAAAAGAAAGAAACTACAAATTTAATGTGTGAGAAAGGAAAATAAAGAAAATGCAAATTTAGTGTGTGAGAAAGATAGTTTGAAAGATGAATTGGTGAAGATTAAAATGTGTAACTTAGAATTGATAGAAAAATAAAGGATAATTTTGGAAAATAAAGATGCCAATATTTATGTGAAAATGAGAATCTTGAAAAAGAATTAGAGAAAGTGAAAATAAAAATGAAGAGCTAGAAGGAGGATTGAAGCTGCATAATGAGGTCTAAAAGAAAAATGAACATTTGGAAGAAAAGCTAAAGAGGTTAGAAGAATAAAATAGTTTATACAAGAAGGAAATATCAAAATTGAAAGAAGAAAATGATCATAAGAAGTATGTGCAATGAAGTTTTAAGGTCAAATCCATTGGTGTATGATGCCTCATGTGATACGAATGACTTTTTTTTTTTTAATTTAATATGCATGATATAGCTAAAACTTATTCATGTAAATAATGTGAAGTTGAGGATTAATATTTGTTTAAAACTATATATTTTTCAAGTTGTGATGCTAATAACAAAGATTGATTTGAAAAGAGTGTTGGTTTGAAAATTATGAAGAAAATGGGATATGAAGGAAAAGGTTAGGGAGAACATGGATGATGAATAAAACTTGGGAGCTTATAGATATTCCACATGATAAGAAAAAAATTGGTACTAAATGGGTCTACAAGACTAAGTATAATAGTGATGGGAGAGTTGAAGGACATTAGGCAAGATTGGTTGTTAAAGGCTTCAAACAAAGGTATGGGATTGATTATGAAGAGACATTTGCACTAGTAGTCAGATAAGAGACTATTAGAATGATCATTTCACTAGAAGATTAAAATAAATGGAGTATCGATCACATGGATGTAAAAATTTCCTTCTTGAAT
>VDFB02271016.1:0-25955 GCA_007258455.2 Sequoia sempervirens
GAGAAGAAAACAATAATTATCTTCCTCTAGACGCCAACTTGAAAAATATGAAGAATGAATGCCAAAAGCCTTCTTAAATAGAGTTTGAAGATGAAAAAGCACTTTCTTCGCAAAGCCCTCAAATTTTGAAGTCTATCAATGAAGATAGAAACTTTGTATGCAAAAAATTGAGTCTATTTGCACATGCAATGGTGAATTCCTCCTTTGTAGGGAAAAAAAGCACATGCGTGAAGACACGTTTTTTAACAATGAACGACGAAAGCCAAAAAATGACTAAGGCACCAAATGTTAGGCACCCTGACTAGTCAGGGGCACCTAGACATCCCATAATTAGACATTTTTCTTCGTTAACTTTTGCTTGCTTCTACTTCCGACGAGGCCTTCCTCTGACTTCGACGAGCCAACAATCTGGTATTGCCAACTGATAAAATCTGTTTGACCATTGCTGAAGTGATCCTCGGCTTCACATCAGTGTTTGACCTTGTTTGATCATGACTGTAGACCCCAAAAGTGACCAACATAGGCTGAACTGGAAAGAAGGCATGCTAGGGTCGAAAATATTCAAAGTGTTGAAAACCCAAGTACCTTGGCTAACAGGGGTGCCTAGCATCCCATGCCTTAGCTAAATTTTGATGATTTTTAAAAAAATTTACAAATATCATTTTGCGTGTTTCTGTCAGAAACCAGTGACCCCAGTTTAGTCATCATTTCCCACTAATCAGTGAATAATAGAGATTCAAAGGAAATTAATCAAGCAAGCCTGATCATAATTGAAATGAATTATACCCTTTGCCAACCCCTGACACTGCATCTAACTAATTTTTTGAGAACCGAAACCAGGTTGACGAAGGAGTTTAATAAAATTTTGGACAAGGCAAAAAATAAACTAAGGCATCAAAAGCTAGGCACCTCTCCTTGACAGGGGTGCCTAGGCTTCCATGCCTTAGTAAAAAATTGATGATTTTCACTTTTTCTTTGATTTTCTTCATTTTTTCATAAAATGCCACCATTCAATCTGCATTTTCCGCTTTTTAATATATCCTCGACACTGGACGATGAATCAACTGAGGAGCCTAAACATAACTGAGATGATCTCCTACTTTTCCCAACCTAGAAATTGCTTTTGACTTTCTCTATGTAACTAAATTGAGTTGATGGGGAAAATTGCACGGTCTCTGAAAAAGAGGGAAATTTTGACTAAGGCATGAGACCCCAAGTGCCCTTCCTGGACAAGGGCGCCTAGACATCCCAGAGTTAGAATTTTTTTATAAATTTTACCATTTTCGGATTTGCTTTTGTTTCATGTGAACTTCACCTTTTCTTGATTGTTGATAGTTTCACGTTATCTATACAACAAATGAGACTTTGAATCTGATACCTAGTAGCAGATAATCCTCTATTGATGACCTTGGAGCTTGTGCTTCACCTTTTGAGAAAACACAATTAACCCACCATAGAAATCTTGACCTTTTGACAATTCTGACCGAACCAGCTTGATTGGGAAGTATTTTTGACCAATCAAAATTAGTTAGATCCCTCCAAACAAAGATTATATTTTTAGAAACTTTCTAATTTTAGAAAGCTTTGCCAGCATCCATTTGACAACAAACCCAGAAAGCCCTGAATCAAGTCTATTTTTAGAAATTTTGACTTTTGACAAAAAAAATTTACAAGACTTTGACCACTCTTTAACAAATGCCTTAATGAAGCAAAAATTTTGATTGGGCACAACATAATGTTAAATAATTAAATTAAAAGGTGTTATTAAGTGACTTTGGGAAATATTTAAAAGGGAACTTTTATAAAAGACTTTATTTTATTTTATGAGTGGGAAAAGTGCAAGTCATGTATAAAGTGGAAATTGAGCTCATTTGCATCATTCTTGCTTATTTTTCTCTAATTGATACATTGAGGAGCTTTTCAAAGTTCTTGAGGTTGGGGCAAGAAACTCTAGGGCAATTGGTTTCAGTGGTGAAATGATTCCACCCTAGCTGGTCTGGTTGGAGAGGTCATTCGGATATTTCATTGATGTGTGATATTGCTCAAATTTGTGGGTCTCTTATAGAGACAAATTTGGAGTAACAATAATATCACTTGCATTTTGAAGATTGAGTATTTTTAGACATGTTGGTCGATATGTATTGAGGTGGTAAGATTGATCAGTATTATATTGGTCTGCATATACAAATTGGGTGATTTGGTTGGTAACCATATTTGAAGATTTTGTATTGTTGGGTGAAATGGAGAAGTTCATGTTTCAGATTGGGTGTATGGATTGAAAAATTTCATCGTTCTCTAATTCCTTATTGCTTGGCACACTATTGGAAGGGAGGCGCACCATCATTTTTGTGAGTCATGGGCATTTTCCAGCACTGTGGAGGCTACAATAGGGGAGTGAACTTGCCTAAGCTCAGATGTCGTTTATTCATGTTGTCATTCTCTATGGTACAGGGACATTTGGAGGTAGTTGGGCACATAAGGGTGGACTGATGTGATCTTTAAAGACTAGTAGTTGTTAAACACCAATTGTTGTCCATTATCCCTGGTTGTGGCTTGTAGTAGCAAGCCGTGGTATTTCCTAAGGATGTTGTTCCAGTGTTATGGATGCAATGGGTGTTCTCTAATAGGCATGAGAATCATCAAATGTGCTAGGCATGGGTCATTAAGGAGTGGTCTGTGTAATGCTCACTTCTAGGTTTGAATGTTTGCTCGTATCAGACTATAAATACTTTGTTATTCCCTTGCATGAATCAATGTAATCTATAATATTAATTATAAAAATTTGTGTATAAGCTTTGATTTGAGATTATCAAATATTCAAATATTATTGTTATGATATCTCTCAGTTATGAGTTGCTTGCATGGGATTGTAAACATGAATGTTGAATTTAACTACCTGGGAATGCAAATCTATTTATTCTGCAAATTGGTTTCAGGCATTGTCATGTTAATTGTTTGAAAAAATGTTTACATATGTCAAATTGTAATCATTTTTAAAATATTGTACAAATTCAAGAGGGGATTTTACAGTGGTATCAAAGCTAGAATTTCTACCAGCCTATGAGTTTTGTATACACATTTTGGTTTCAGAAATTTCAAGGCAGTATTGGGTTTCTTTCAGTTGCATGATTATTTATCAATCTGGGGGATAGGGAATATATAACCTATTGAATGCACAAGACAATTGAGAGGGGGGTGAATCAGTTGTACCTTAAAACTTCAAAACCCTTATACACATTCAAATCCACATTCATTCAATAAACCCTTAAATATGTTATGATGATTTATCATGAAAAGAAAATAACAGAAATTGAAACACAACGCCATACACAAGAGAACACCAGATTTATAACGTGGAAAACCCAAGATGGGAAAAACCACGGTGAGGATTAGCTCACATTATAAGCAATAACAACACTGATTACAAGCGATCACTGCTAGAGGGCTCACTGCCCAAAAACAAAAAGGCTTGTTGCCTAAGGCTCACTACCAAAATAGAAAAGAAGATAGAGAAGAAATGTTACATAGAGAAAACTATCTCAATGCAATAGAAAATCCACCACAATGTCACCAACACCTTCGAGCCTGATTGAAGAATTGTAGAAACATTCTTCTCATTGCATCCAGTAATCTAACACATGAAAGCTCACACTGCACTTCTCAAATTCACACTCTAACACTCTACAATTCACATCATTCTTATCTATCTCTTCTATCTCCCAATCCATCCACAACTCAACTCATATTTATATCATCTTCAACCTTGAAAACTTTATCCAAGGTCAGCTATGGACCTCAACCATGCAAATTCAAATTAGTTCAACACCAAAATATTCCCATGGTGGAGAGGAATTAAGGTGGACCACAAAACTCCTTAGCTAGGACCTAAATCCATCTTTACATGTCACACTGCATTTCAAAAACTAGGTACCTTCTCAAGTAGTGTAAACACCAAGGTCGACTGTTATCCTTGTAAACACCATCAAAATTTTAAGTACATGTTTCCTTTAATCTATCCATAACTCACATAAAACAAATATCACCTAAACACACTCTAGAATATTCCACAAACACCCTAAGATCCAATCAACTCCTTCGCAACAACTTTCACCTAAAGAATGTACACACCTAGTATATTCAAACAACTCTATCATACACTGTAACTCAAACTAAATTTTGAGGTACCAAACCTCGAACCACTTCAACTGAAGAAAGATACCAACACTATCAACACTCCTTTAGATCTGCAAGACCTGAAACATAATTATAGAGAAACACAGAGTAGAAACATTTCTCCCTGGTACCTTTACAACACATAACTCACACAACACAACTTATTTTGCCTAGAGATCCAACACACCAAATTCTAGATACATCACCTCTTAACATCTCTGACCAACATATTTGAAGCACATAAGCAGATCTTCAACTTCGAAGAAATGCAGAGCAACACAAGAACACAACCTTGCAACCCAGAACACCACTGCAACACAATGTTTCTTCTTTTTATCAAATTTTCTCAAAAGCACTTGGAAACCAAGCACTAGAGACACATCCTCATCATCTACAATACTTCCTCAACACAACTGAACTAACTGCAACATAGCAACTCAACCATAGGGAACAGAAGCTTATCACAACAACATTCGAGGTTGACACTAAACTATAGCTTTACTAATTATGACATAATGTAACTAATCAAAGCATGGATAACATCAATTGATCTCACAACAATCTCCCCCAATAATGATATTCTTCCTCCTTATACAGTTGACACTAATGTCAAACAAACTTGTTGAAATCAATGACAATACCAATCTACTCATACTTGCAACATAACCTACAGGAGTAGAAGGGAGAGAGAAATTGATAACTTATTTGATTTAGATTCAAAAGAAGAGGAAAATATGGGTGAAAAGTGTGAACCACTTGAGGGTAGCACTATACAGATATTGAATGACCTTGCAAGGTATCAACAACAGTTGGTTCAACTCCTTACTCAGTTCATAATAAACCATAACAATGTTGGTAACAATGGTACAAGGGGGATTAACAATAATAATGGTGATAATGGAAATAGTGGGAACAATGGTGAAGGGAGAAACACTCACATTCTTGCACAGAGTCACACTAGGGCAGCTAGTAGAGTGAATCTTGGACCTCTTTTACCTCAATTATTGGGAGGAAAACTAGCTAGAAATCAAGGACAACAAGGACAAGGTGAAGAGTTCACTGATTATTTGAGGGAGTATCAATCTCTTGGTGATGAGTTTCATGCAGTTATGACCTTATAGGATTTTTTTTCCATTAAGTATAGGAACAAACCAAGGGATTATAATGGAGACCCATAGAACTAGGATCTTCAACGTAAGGTTGGGAAGTTGTTCATTCCTTCATTTAATGGCTCAAACAAATGCAATGCCAAAGCTTGGGTTCAGAAGTTGGATACATATTTCCAACTCAACCCTATGTTGGAGATAGAGGCCATCAAATATGCTACTCTACATTTGGAGGGAGAGTCCCACGAGTGGTGGTACCATAGGCTGATCACATTGGGACATGCCAGAATTACCTCATACTTGGACTTCACACATAAGTTGATGGACTAATTTAATAAGAAGGACCCAGAATTACATTTCAGGGAGCTGGCACAACTTAAGCAAGTTGGGACAATGGATGCCTACATTTCAGAGTTTCAAAGTCTTTTGATTATGGTGATGGATGTGTTAGAGCATAGGTTGATCATTCTTTTCACTGAGGGATTATCCGAGCCATTGTGTGGTTGGTTTAAGGCCTTCAAACTAGATTCATTATAGGATGCTACCATTAGGGCATGTGACATGGAGAATTATTTCCTAAAGATTAAATTCCCATCCAAACCTTTCATTCCTCAAAAAAAATGAAAACAAGAAACCCTTCCAAAAGGATTGGCCCAAGAAAGGCAAGTTGGATGATGAGGCTCGTAGGGAGTTGAGGAGGAAGAAATTATGTTTCAGCTATAAGGAGCCATGGGAGCTTGGAAATAAATGCATGGGAAATGGTAAGGTGCATTAGAATAAGGTACTTTTTATGGTGATGGTGAACAGGAAGAAAAACAATTTCAAGGCAGCAAACATAGTAGTTCAATGATGAGCAACCACATGATGAGGTTAAGAGTTGAGTTATTGCCACTCTATCAAGTACCCCTAGATTCAACTCCTTCAAAGTTAGGGGAGTATTATATGGGTAGCGAGTCACAATTTTGATTGATAGTGGGACAACCCACAATTTCATTGACTCAGCATTGGTGGCTAAGAGAGGTATTCCTGCAAAAAACTTCAAGAGATTTAATGTGATGGTAGCTGATGGGTTCAGTATGACATGCACATAGAAGGTTCCTTAGTTGGATGTGAAATTGGGAAACTATACAGTAATAGATTATTTTTATGTAGTTGATTTGGGTGATACTAATGCATCTTGGGGATTTAGTGGCTTCATTCATTGGGGAAGTATTCTCAGAACTTCCAAATAATGGAGCTAAAATTCAGAGTAGTAGATGGTAAGAAGGTAGTTCTAAGAGGTATGGCCAATGGTTCTCCTAAAATAGTTACAACTAAGTGGATGGAAAGTATATTCAGGCATGGGGATGTAGCTTGGGAAGAAAAGTATTTGATTGCATCCAAGGAATATACAGATAGCATCCAACCATATCATATAGACATTTAGTCATTGTTGGGAAAACATGATAGGGTTTTTGGAGAGATTCCTCCAAGGAGACCTCTTGATAAAGGTTTCGAGCATACTATTGAACTAGAAGAGGGAGACAAACCGGTGATAACCACTCCTTATAGGGATTCAAAGAAGTTCAATGATGAGATAGAGAAGGCCATAAAGGAGTTGTTAGATATGGGTCATATTAGACCTAGCTCCAATCCATTCGCTTCTTCAATGGCCTTGGTTAAGAAGAAGGATGAGACTATGTGTAGACATCGAAAATATACTGATTGACATCGTGCATCTGATCCTGACTTACTAACATCGTTTCTTCCTGAATCATTCATCGGTCTAATCGTTTAATCAAATTCCCTTATCTAATTAAATTCATCAATATTCATCTCTTAATTAAATAAATCATTTTGTCTAATTAAGTCACTTTCTCTTGTTAATTAAATCAATCTATCTGATCTAATTATCCTTATTTAATTAAATAATCAATTTATTTGATTAAATCTCTAAAATCTATCCATTAAATTAAATAAATTAAAACCTTATTTGATTTAATCTAACACCATCCCCTTTAATTAAATAAATCAAAATATTTATTTAATTAGCCTCTTATCATATTCCCCTCTTATTTGATTTAAATAAATCCATAAATTTGAGTCAAATAAGTCACATCATCTAATCTCATGTTAAATTAATAAACCCTTGATTAATTTAACCTCATCTCATGTCACATCCTCTAGATAATGCAAGTTGCACATGAAAATAGATTTAATCCATTTATTAAATCCCTATTTTCCCTCACATGGCATCTTTTGGAATATTCTCTCAATTTGAATTCAAAAATTCCAAGTCAACATGTACATCCAACAAAGCATTGAAAATCTCTTACATGTCCTTTGCCTTGAGCCAAGTGGCATTTATTGCATTTTCCCTTCCCTCTTACATGTCATTTCAACAAATTTGAATTTCAAATATTGGCATTTATTGGCACAAACCCCAAATCTTGCACAACCATCATCCATTCATAGCTTGACAAGTGGCACCATATCCTTGGATGAAAGTTAGTCCCACATTGCTCAAATTTGGGCTTTCCTCCATCTTGAAATCCTATAAATGAAGAGCTCCTCTCCTCATTTGATCATCCACAATTTGAGTAAAGTTACCATGCTCAAATATCTATCAAGTTTCATACCATTGAGTTCATAGCTAGATTCTTTTGCAGATTTGGCTTGGAGTCTTCATCATTCATCATCAAAAGTGGATCAAAGTTCATCATCAAGTATACATATTGAAGCTTGCAATCATAGGAATTGGGAAAGGGCCAAATTTCCACATCAAATTGGCACCAATTCCCCCACGGGATCAAGAGTTTTCTATTTAAATTAGGATTTCATCTTTGGCTTATCATTTTATGGTGTTTTTGCATATTTTCATTCCTAGTTTGAATTGTAGATGGATTCCATGGGGAATCCTTGTTTAGACTTGCAATATCTAACTTAGGGTGTTTAATCTCTTTGTTTTGCAGGTACCTAGATTTGGGGTTCACATTTTGGCACTAGAGGGAGGGCAGCATTCCATTAATTCTAACATTTTATGAAAATTCTGCGTTTTTATTGACACAGAAAATTCTAACGCGGGCTCTTTAGCGTAGCTGTTTTCGTGTCGCGGGCTCATCAGCGTCGCTGTTTCAACACCGCAGGCTCGTCAATGTCGCCATTTTAGCGCCGTTGGGCTCATCCCACCCAAAAATTCAAATTTTAAACTGCATCGCTGGACTCGCCAATCTCCACCAGTTTCAAAATTTTTAAAACTCCGACGCTTTTAGAAACTGCGACGCTGGGCGAAAATAGCGACGCTATTGTGCTCTCTGTCCCAACACAGAGCGTCGCTGATTGGTAAAGCGGCGCTGTAGGAGCGCCGCTGGAAGAAAAAAATAGCGACGCCTTCACGAGTTGCGACGCTGGAAAACAAAAAAAGGGAGAACTTAATTTTTAGCACGTGCTTTTTGTTCATGATTTATTTATCTACTGTTTTATGGTTTTTAAACTTCTATGTTTTTTCCAGAATCTGATTATTTTTCTATTTTGTAGGTTGGAAGCCAAAAGCAAAGGAAGAAGGAGCATGGTGATGATATCTTGTCTAATCAAATTTTTTTTAAACACTTAAGTGTTTGTTTAACACTTCCTTAGAAATTTGTCATCTTTTTCTTTCTTTAGAACACTAACTTTCATTTGGGTTTAAAAAGGATTCTTTTTGTTTATTTCTTGCAAATGGATTTAAAAAGAACCTTAGGATCAACAACTTACTAGATTTCGTTTGTGGAGTAAACAATTGAACAAATGTCTTTTCACTTGTGATTTGGTGCTTTAAAATGAACTCACATATTTCTTTGAGGGTTTAATAAAGAACAAGTGTAGTTGTGTTTTTCGTGAGGGCTTACTTGGACTAAAGCCATTGGAAAAGGACGTATGCGCTTCTCTCGCGCTTTATAGCGATCTTGAGAATCGAAAGGTCTTTTCCATGACTTTGGGTTAAGACAAAGCAATCACCTCCACACTTCAATTTGGGCTTAAAATTGAACAAACTATTGTGCGAGTGTGAGTGGGGGAATTTTCGCATACATTCTCTCTCTTTGTTGCCATCAAAGATTGATCGAGTTACGGATTTTGTTCTTCATTCGCTTTTGTTTATCTTATAGGGCCTACCTTATGGGAAAAGGTAATCACCCAAGGGAACGACTCAACCGGTAACACTCTAAAGCCAAGAGTATTTCCAGCCGGGATATAAATGTGGATATTGGCAGAAATGCCAATATCACGTGGTTGACTCTGACAAGATGGATCCGAAAGGGGACTCTTGCCACGTTGGGTCAACTCCTACGAACGGAAAGTCCTTACTAGAACCCATGTACTAGAATTTTCCAAAATCCTTAAACTATTTATTGGTGCAAGAACGGTCGTTCTAAAGCCACCCCACACTTTTACGGTCTTCTAGTAGAAATGGAAAACATGCCATGGGAGTTTCATAGGTGTTGATGCTTGGCTGCCCCGTATAAGTGAGTGTCGTGGAGGGGAGCTAGTGGGGTCAAGCATCTAACCATTCGCTAGAGATAGGCGTAGCTGGACTTGTCCAAGTGGGAATCCAACAAATATTGTCTTTCACATCCATAGGAATGTACTTATTCTTGGGTTACAAAATGCATTGCTTGATCAAAAACATCATGGAAACAAACACTTAACATTATCCAAATTTCAAACCCTTTTGAGGACAAATACGATTGACTCAATCCATATGCTATTGCTTTCCCTTGGGATTCACATCCTTAGAGGTTTCTAAACATTGGATTATATCTCAATTTGTCTTCTTAAGTAAACAATAGGAAACCCTTGCCTTAAGTTCATTAAATTTCCACATAGCATATCTTGTGGGGTTTGAAGAAATTAAGACATTGGACATCTTAGTTTGAAAACCTAATTGAAGAAAGTGTTTTTTGGTAAAATAATGACATTAAGCAAAGCTAAGCAAAATAAACTCTCACATGTGTTGAAGACTCCAAAATCCCAAAAGCAAAAAAATCATTGATTGGAAAAGTGAGTGTTCAAAATGAAATCATTTCTTGGTTACAAAGGTCATTAGGAAGCATTTGCATGCTCTTCAATACCTAGATCTAGGCAAACAAAGAGTACCTTTTTAGGTTCATCTTAGGATCAAAACATATCAAAATCATTTTTCACCCATCCATCAAAACATCAAAAACAAAATCCACCTCATCATCACCTTTTGATAAATCTTGAAATCATCCTTGATACTAGGCTTTATGGAAAAATCCAAACCATCATCAAAATCATTGAGACAAAATCCTTGAGAACATTATCAAAAACACCTTTGGCTAGGTATGTGTAAATGCATCCTTTTGCATATGCTTAGTCAAAGTTATCAAAATCATCTTGTCTAGCTTAGTGTATGTAGATGAATCCTTCTCCATATGCTTAGTGAAACAATCATCTTGTTTGAATAGGTGTGGGTAGATGCATCCTTCTCCTCACACATATTCAAATTATCATCATTTGAACAAAGCTATCCCTTAGATCATTATCAAACATCCTAGGGTCTTTTTGTTCAAAATCCAAATCCAAATCCAAAGCATAATCAAAAATCAAGGACAAAATCTCAAAATCTCAAAATCTCAAAATCCAAAAGTCCTAAAAAGCCTAGTGTCTCATCTAAAAATTTATCGAAAGACAAAGAACATCCATATCATCCATCCCTAGTATCATCATCATATCATCAGCTTGATCTGCAAAAAAAAGCATCCTAAAACTTTCACTTTCGGACATAAAATAGAGATTTATCCAAAGAATCAAGAGATTCATCTCCCATATTCTCAAGAATTGATCCTTGTTTATGGTTCAAACTAGATCTCAATACAAGAAGAGTATGGAAGCCAACAAAGAAACTCCCGCTTCAAGTGATCTCAGCCAAACAAATGCAGAAATGAATCCAGCAGAATCAAGCAATCCATTGACCCTCTCATCATCACAAAATCCCCAAGAAGAAAATCAAGGAGAGGACCCTACTTTTGGAATGTCTCGCGAGGAAATGACAGAAATGCTCCAAAATCCGAATAACCATCGAATCATCAACGTCATGATGAGACTCAACCCTTCATTGTACATGCTTGAACTAGCAAAACAAGGGGCCAAGTTGCCTTCGGATTTTCATGTAAGTACTATAGTGGAGACATCCTTTCCACCTATCTCATCCACCATACCCATTTCATCTACACCTCCATCCCAAAACATCACCCAAAAAATTCCGCAAATCACAACATTGTTTGCTCCAACACAACCCAATGTCAACAAGGGAAACACATTCCTTAATGCTCTTCAATCACATCCCCTTGTTAACAATCAAAATTTGGACACAAACACCACCATGGAACAAAACATACTCAACAACCCATTGCACAAAAATGTTTCTCTCACCTTACACTATGACCCATCATCAACATTCTTTCACGGAGCACCACAAACACCTCTTCTCACAAACTCACAAGAAGAGGGAGATATGTTCGGACCAGGGGGCATATTCGACACCACGACGTTTTCACAACAACTCACATTTCCACCTCTTCCACCATTTCCATTATCATCCACACCACTTCTTGGTCTAGGGCTTCCGCCCCTACCAAGTATCAATCAAACATACATCCAACCATCAATCAAAGCATTGCACCAAACACTCAAAATTTGTCGTTGATATCGCAACAACAAACGACAAACACACAAGCAATGGCAACATCATCAAACACACCTCTCACATCACAAAACATGGTCTCTCAAGGACCCATCACATCAATACCATTATCCAACATGCAAAACATCAACACAACATCATCATCTACCACCATTCCAAATCCACCACCACCTCCACCACCACCAACGTTCACCACATTAAATCAATATGATGCAGCATTGCAAGCTGCTTTCCAAAGAGGCTACCAACAAGTGCAAAAACAAAAATCCGTGCAACAAGCCGCTCAAGCTGCACAAGCGGCCAAAGCTGCACAAGCCGCAATACAAGCACAACAAGCACAACAAGCCCAGGCATTATTGCAACAGCAACAACAACAAGCCGCCCAAGCATTGTAAGCACAAAGGGTCGCTCAAGCACAACTCTTATTGCAGCAACAAGCAGCTCAAGCGCAAGCGCAAGCCGAAGCGAAAGCACAAGCAGCTCAAGCACAAGCACAAGCACAACTTCTTGCACAAGCAGCGCAAGTGCAAGCATACCAGCAAGCACTAAAGCAATACCAAGAACAACAAGAAGCGGCAGAATTGGTAGCCCAACAACAAGCATTGTGGGAACAATAGCAGGCACAACAACAAGAGTTGTTAGAGCAGCAACAAGTGCAACAATAAGCACAAATACTGGTGCAACAACAACAAGATCAACAACAAGCATTGTTCATCCAAAAGCAAGTAGAAGCCTACTTCACCCACCACAACATACTGATACCATCGAACAATGCACCGACCAATCCATCCATCCAAACCACGATTGCAACACCTCAAAACACATTCATCCCACCCCCTAATCCGCAAAGCGATGTAACGACACAACTCAGATTGTTATCGCAACAAGTCCTCGACCTTCAATCAGGGCGAACAACCAAAACGCAAAGCAACTTGTGTCCCTATCCATTTGATAGGAGCTTAGAAATGAAACCATTCCCTAAGGGATTTGAGATCCCTAAATTTGACAAGTATCGAGGGATGGGAAACCCTGAAGATCACATCAGGGAATTCCAGGTTCATTGTATGGAGGTCGCATATGACGATACTTATTTGATGCGGCTATTCCCTAGGAGCTTGGCAGGTCCCGCTATAGAATGGTTCTCTCGCTTACCCACAGGCATTAGAACATTCCAAGAAATCAAAGATGAATTCATCAGGAACTACGCATGTAACATCACAATGGATGTCAGTCTGGAAGAATTATACGCTCTAAAACAAGGAAAGAATGAATCTTTTGCTTCATTCCTTCAACGATGTTGATCCAAGGCCAATCGAAGCAAGTGGACCATGCTAGAAGAGCAACAAGTTTGTACAATCATCGCCAACCTTGAAAGTTGCCTGTCATTCCACCTTAAGGTTCAGGGTATCACCACATATGAGCAATTAATCTCCAAGGCGCTCAGCATCGAAAGAGCCCTTGTGACCCAACCCGCCGAATCAACGTCATATCATGAACCGCAAAACAACCACCCATCATCAAATTACAACGATAAACCTCATACATGGGAAAGAAACAAGAACATCACTAATGATGGCATCGTTGATGCCAAGGTGGTCATTAGTGGTCCACGCCAAAATACACCCGCACCGCAAATCCAAAATGAATGCCAAAACACTCATCACACAACACATCAACCCAACCCAACCATCAATAACCTCAATGATCAAAGAGGACCACCCCAACGCAAAACATATCCAAAACAAAAATACACTATGTTGGGGGAACCACTTGAGGACATCATGAAAAGGTTGATCGACGAAAAGCTCATCAAGGCTCCTACCTTCGAAAATTACCAAGAACCCGATGTCAAACCTCCTTGGTACAATGAGAATCAACTTTGTGAATTCCACAAAATCAAAGGTCACACCACGAATAACTGCATGGGACTCAAAAACATCATCCAAGATCTCATTGACAAAAGAATCATAAACGTCGAACAACCTACCAGAAATCAGGACCTAAAAATCTACACGAATCCGATGCCAAATCACGGCAACAAAGGGAATAAAAATGATAAAGGGAAGGGTAGTGTAAATCATATTTATGAATCAGTCATTTCCTCCCTAAATGAAGACTGCATGGTCATCACCATCAAGGGCGCCCATGCCGAAGATTGTGGAGTCACCACAAGAGGCGGCAAAGTCACCATTGCAGGATCATCCCAACCAAATAGAGTTCCTTCATCAAGAGTCGTTCCGTATAGCTACAATGTTGTAGACCAACTCAAAAGAATTCCAGCACACATCTCCATCATGGAGTTGTTAAAAATCTCATCAGCGCATAAAAAGATCCTTGAGGAAGCACTAGCCTCATCCACCGTCCCCACAGATCTCGATGCAGAACAATTCCAAGCTATGGTCGCAAATATCATAACACCTAATCTCCTTACATTTTCCGACCAAGATTTCCCCGTCCAACCATCTCACAACCGCGCACTTCACTTAGAATCCATTGTAAACAAAAGAAAAATCAAAAGGGTCTTGGTGGATGGAGGTGCAGGTTTGAACATCTGTTCTCTTAGCCTCATCAAGCAGTTGAAAATATCAGAAGATTCCATCGACAAAGGCAAGGGCATCACAATCAGAGCATATGATGACCAAGAAAGAGTGTCTCAGGGCACAATTAAGCTCCCTATCCAAGTAGGGCCAACACTCATGGAAACCACATGTCAGGTCTTGGACCTCAAATTGCCATACAATATCCTCCTGGGACGCCCATGGATTCATGCGATGAAAGTTGTAGCATCAACCTTCCACCAATGTGTGAAATTCACACATTATGGACAAGAGGTTACCATCCATGGAGATCCTGAGCCGTTTTCATATTGCAAGAATCTTGAAGCCAAGTATTAAAAAATTCCCCAAGTGCCAAAAAACGATGAGGGACCATCCACACAATACATCGATCCCACCACTCTCGCATCCACTTCTGCGAGAGAGACACCCGCCATCACCGCAATTCCCACCATCTCTGACATCAAGCTCATCATCCAGGAGGACGGTTGTGGAAGCTACAAACTCCCTAACAATGCTTTTGTGATAGGAGAGTTACCACAATCTCCCAGATCACGGGGACGTCCACAAGAAAACCAAACGTCTATATCACAAACCTATCCTAAAAACTATCCAGAATTCACAAGGTGGGGAGACCTTGGCCATGAGGTTATTGAAGCAGATCCATCTCACATGTTGTATCAAGATGAAAGACCGGTAGCTAATTTACCAATGGACGAAAGAAGCAAAGGCCTACACATGATGCTTGCAATGGGCTATGACCAAAATCAAAGACTGGGACAAAATGACAATGGGCTCATAATACCTATCATGCCTGAGACGCGACCCATAACAAATCTTGGTATTGGATGTGCCACTCCGAGAATAACAAAATGTCAGGTCTTGGACCTCAAATTGCCATACAATATCCTCCTGGGACGCCCATGGATTCATGCGATGAAAGTTGTAGCATCAACCTTCCACCAATGTGTGAAATTCACACATTATGGACAAGAGGTTACCATCCATGGAGATCCTGAGCCGTTTTCATATTGCAAGAATCTTGAAGCCAAGTATTAAAAAATTCCCCAAGTGCCAAAAAACGATGAGGGACCATTACATCGACAATAACTCTCGCATCCATCTGCGAGAGAGACACCCGCCATCACCGCAATTCCCACCATCTCTGACATCAAGCTCATCATCCAGGAGGACGGTTGTGGAAGCTACAAACTCCCTAACAATGCTTTTGTGATAGGAGAGTTACCACAATCTCCCAGATCACGGGGACGTCCACAAGAAAACCAAACGTCTATATCACAAACCTATCCTAAAAACTATCCAGAATTCACAAGGTGGGGAGACCTTGGCCATGAGGTTATTGAAGCAGATCCATCTCACATGTTGTATCAAGATGAAAGACCGGTAGCTAATTTACCAATGGACGAAAGAAGCAAAGGCCTACACATGATGCTTGCAATGGGCTATGACCAAAATCAAAGACTGGGACAAAATGACAATGGGCTCATAATACCTATCATGCCTGAGACGCGACCCATAACAAATCTTGGTATTGGATGTGCCACTCCGAGAATAACCATACGTGGCCGAAGTCCTCTAGTTAGAGCCGCTAATGTTTCTCCTCAGCCAGTACTAGTACAACTACACTCACCAATTGTCACAGGTGAAGACACACATAACTTCATAACTGAGCCCTATATTAGTAGCGATGATGAAGATACCTTATCCAATCTACCTAGGCTATTCGAAGATACCACCCTGTGTATGATTAGTACCATAACCTTTGAACCAGATAGTCAAAATCATGAGATTTGTTTAGTCTACCCCCAATTGATAGACTATGACCAACGAGGACCACCAGTTCTCGATACATTCAAAAATGATGAAGCACTCTCAGAATTCATGGGATTGAGGGATAACATTCTAGATGGAGATCACAAGGCAGGATTTATAATGGAGTTGGACACACACGCCTATTATAGGGAAACGATTGAATCCTTCAGTTGCAAAAGTGAGAAACTAAGAATCATATCCAAGTCCTTGAGTGAAAACCACACTGTGGCGCTCTCCGACAAGAAAATAGTGAAAAGAAAGAATGTATCCAACGGTGAAAACCTCTCTGAGGTGCCTGAGGATGAAGGATTCAATCTTCCCTTAAGAGCTCTTCACCAGGAGAAGTCAACAGTCTTGGCTGAAAAATGCAATCCGGTCAACATAGGAACAGAGGAGACCTCGCATATCACATTCTATGCGGAATCGCTCTTATTAGAAGAACAAGAACTCCTAGCAGCATTCCTAAAGGAAAGAAAAATAAATTTCACATGGAGTTATGCTGATATGCCAGGGCTTGATCCAGAGACTGTGGTTCATCATCTAGCAGTATATCCAGAGGCAAAGCCCGTCAAGCAAAAACTCTGAAAGATGCATCCTCAAATAGCCTTATTAGTCAAAATGGAGCTCAAAAAATTGTTAGATGTAGGATTTATCCGACCAATCAATTACCCAAAATGGGTGTCAAATTTGGTACCTGTTTCAAAACCTAACAGAGCCATCAGAATCTGTACTGATTTCAGAGATTTAAATAAAGCATGTCCCAAGGATGATTTCCCACTTCCCAATATCGACATGATAGTTGACATGACAGCAGGGCAGGAGATGCTATCACTGATGGACGGCTTTTCAGGATATAATGAGATCATGATAGCAAAAGAAGATCAACATAAGACTGCTTTCACTTGTCCATGGGGGACCTACTGCTGGAACATGATGCCATTTGGTCTAAAGAATGCAGGAGCAACCTATCAAAGGGCCATGACACTAATATTCCATGACATGATTCACAAAACAGTCGAAGACTATGTCGACGATATTCTAGCAAAGTCAGGAAAAAGACAAGATCACATAGCAACCCTAAGTGCTATCTTTGACAGACTTGAGGAATACAAAGTCAGACTAAATCCCAAGAAGTGTGTCTTTGGCGTACAATTAGGTAAACTGCTAGGATACATAGTCTCCATGAGGGGTATCAAGGTGGATCCCGCGAAAGTAAAAGCAATCCTTGAGATGGAAGCACCAAAGATATTAACACAACTGAGAGGCCTCCAAGGCTGACTTCAATCCATCTGATGATTCATAGCACAACTGGCAGACAAGCAGAATCCATATTCTCACCTACTCCACAAGGGGGTAGCATATAAATGGGATACAAAATGCGAAGAGGCATTTAACAAAATCAAGGAATACCTACTGACACCTCCAGTGTTAATGCCACCTATCCCGAGAAATCCATTAATATTATATGTGTCAGCAACAGCAGCAGCCCTTGAAGCTCTTCTTGCTCAGCATGATGAAAATGGAACGGAGAGGGCCATCTACTATATCAACAGGACAATGGTTGGCCATGAGCTAAATTACTCATTCATCGAGAAAGCTTGCCTTGCGGTAGTGTTTGCATCCCAAAAATTCAGACACTACATGTTGGCACACAAGATAAAGCTCATTGCGAAAATTGATCCCCTCAAGTATCTCTTATCCAAGGCAATGCTCACGGGAAGAATAGCAAAATGGGTGATGATACTGTCAGAGTATGACATCGAGTATGTGGAAAGAAAAGCCATTAAAGGTCAAGTTATTGCAAATCAACTAGCAGAAGCACCCATATATTCTGAGAATCCTCTTGTATCAGAATTCCCAAATGAATCCATTTTTAACCTCAACGTAGCTGACCATTGGAAACTATATTTCGATGGTTTATACACACAACATGGATCAGGAGCTGGTGTCTTCTTCATCACTCCACAAGGAGACTGTATACTGAAGTCATACAAATTGGCATTTCCTTGCACCAACAACATAGCAGAATATGAGGTTTTGACTATAGGTCTCAGGATAGCAGTGCAATGGAATATCATAGCTCTCAAGGTATATGGAGACTCTCAGTTGATCATAAATCAGGTCAACAATGAATATCAGACTAAGGATGACAAGCTAACCCCATATAAGAAACTGGTGGAGAATTTAAAGGAATCCTTCATTGACATAACATTTGAGCAGATTCCAAGAACCAACAACAGAGCAGCTGACGCCATGGCTACAATTGGGTCCCTATTAGACATCCCTCATAACGTACCAAAATATGAATTTCTGATTGAGCAGATTCTTGTTCCCACATTCAAGGTACCGGAATCGGAATATGTGTGTGAAATCGTGGGTCCTGGCGATCCTTGGTATCATGACATCTATACATATCTTCGCATAGGAGTCTTACCCGCTGACCTACCATCGAGCCTAAAACGAACCTTTATCAAAAAGGCATCCATATTTTTCATCCTGGGTGATACCTTATACCGTAGGAGCATAGAAGGTACCTTGTTACGTAGTCTAAACGCTGAGGAAGCATTAACTGCTCTAACCGAGGTTCATAACGGTATCTGTGGTTCACACTCAAGTGGAATAACCATCGCCAAGAAACTACTGAGGCTAGGGTATTACTAGCCCACAATAGAAAAAGAAGTGCATGATCATGCTAAAAGGTGTTTACAATGTCAGCAGCATGGGGACCTCATCCATGCTCCAGCTCAAGAGCTTCACCCCATCGTCACACCATGGCCTTTCTCGCAATGGGGACTCAATCTCATTGGGAAAATCTCACCCACCTCATCCAATGGCCACAAATTCATTATAACTACAATTGAGTACTTCACAAAGTGGGTGGAAGCCATACCCATGACCTATATCATTGGGAAGCAAATCTCAAAATTCATCCTGAACTATCTCATTTGTCGTTACGGTGTCCCACAAGCCATTATCTCGGATAATGGGACACCATTCAAGAACCACGAGGTTCGCAACTTGTGCGAGAAATTCAAAATCCAGCATCGCTTCTCCACCCCGTACTATCCCCAAGGAAATGGCAAAGCAGAAGCCATGAGCAAAACCATCCTCAAAATCCTCAAGAAAAAAGTCAATGACGCAGGTCGTGACTGGCACTTGCAGCTTAATCCCGCCCTCTGGGCTTATCGAACCAGCATATGCACACCCACTGGCGCCACCCCATTCTCCTTGGTCTACGGATCAGAAGTTGTTCTCCCCATTGAGATCGAGCTCCCATCCCTCAGAATATCATTGCAAAATCTCATCAGCGATGAGGCTACTCGGTCATCAAGATTAAGCGAGTTTGGAGCTCTTTGGATGAGAGGCATAGATTCTTGGAATCATCTGCAAGTCTATCAAAATAGACTCAAATGAAGCTACAACAAGAAGATCGAGAGTAGGACTTTCCAAGTCGAGAGAATTGGTCTTAAAAGAAATCGAAGAATGTCACCGAATCCCCGGTAGCAAAGGCAAGTTCGAACCCAATTGGTTAGGGCCTTTCATAAGTCACGACAAGCCTTAAATCAAGGGGCATATCAACTATCAACTTGCACGAGAACCTCTGCTTGAGGAGCCATGAATAGCTCCCATCTCAAAAGTTTTACATGCCCCTAATTCTTCCAAGTATAAAACCAAAATCCAAAAATCAAGAAAAGTCCTAAAAATGGTTACTTCGGCGAAAACCTGGCAAACAGGTGTCTTGGTAACAACAAAAACATCAAAAAAGCAAAAAATCCAAAAAAATTAGAAAAAGGATAAAAAAAAAATCGTCCTCTAGTGAAAACCACTTTGGTGGCACTTTGGGCAAGTACCTTGGTGAAAACCTGGCAAACAGGCACCTTGTGTAAATAAGCACTTTCCATCCACCAGGATCTTTATGGTTTGATTTGCATCATCCATCCATCGCATCCATATCTCCATCCATCACTCATCCACTCGCATCTACACCATAGCTTGGTCCTGCGTTCGTGTCATGATCCCTCCTAGTACTACTCAGCGCATCCTCAAGGTCAGTTTGTCCAGCCTTTATCGGGGTAGTCTATTGCATCATGCTGGGGGCACGTTCTCATCGGATCAGATTCGTGTATGGTCTTAAAATCCTCAAAATCAGAAAATTCAAAAACATCAGAAAATCGGAAAATCCAAAAACATCAGAAAATTAAAAAATCCAAAAACATTCAAAACATATCAAAATCCAAAAACAGGTCAAAAAGTCATTCCAAAAGCCAAAAACAGAGTCGTCTTGTCAAACTATGTCATCTCTGAGCTTGAATGTAGGCAAGGTTGATCTTTGATCATCCCCTGAGACATTTAGGTCAGTCCTTTAGGAGTTCGTCATAATAAACTGACAATTCATCATTTGTAAATCGTTCAAGTCGTCAGTTGAACTACGTGGTCTCTGCGTGTATAACATAGGCAAGGAAAATCTATTGATCAGCCCCTGAGGCCCCTGGGATAGGTCTTTAGGTTAGTCTCTCGGTCAAAATCTCAGAAAATCCCCAAAACATTGGAAAACCGAAAATCAAAACATTTGTAAAACTTCGAAAAATACCAAAAACAGCCTCAAAACATTGCAAAACATAAAAAACATCCAAATATTTGAAAAAATCCATCTGCCTCATCTCACTTGCACCCGCAATAAACACCACTCACAATAAACTAATCGTCATCCTCAACCTTTGGTGAAACAATTCGAAACAAGTCTAGCAGGTTTAAAAGTAGAACTTAAAACGCCAAGTCTTAAGTCTAGGTCAGTGAGCAAACAAATTGGTCATCTCTTCGTATCGGTAACACCATCATCTGAATTTGTCCCATATCAATCAATCCCTCATAAACGAAATGACGTGCCGCCATCCACTAACATGTCCTAGGATGAATCCTTCCTACAATGGGCATTATCTTTTGGGCAATAAGTTTCGCTTATCATCTTAGAAAACACATCATTTTCCGTTAGCGGTATTGAAGAGCATTAGTTTGTTTATTTACTTGGTCTTTTCTTTTGACTTATCTTATTTTGCGCTCATTCCAAGGACATCTCGATGATATCCCAAAACAGCGGATTTAGAGAAATGGGAATAGGGAAATGATCATTATCTTTTGTCTGTTGTGTTTGTTGGACGTTCTTGCAATATAACCTCGGCGAATACTTGCTTTGTTAGGCATATATGGAAGAGGTCTAGGGTAACTTGTTGACTATTACAGGGATAGGTTTACCTTTCCGTGTTTTGGTCTGAGATGTCTAAAACTTCTGAAGTGCATCCTAGCAAGGTTTCTGTATGTCAAGTGTGAACAAGATTACTCCTATTTGATTGTCGAGTCAAAGTCCATCACACTAAGTACCACACCATCCTGGTTGTCTATACCTTGATGCATCGTACCACGTGTGTTATCAAACATAATAAAATTTGGCCCTTTGAAAATCCCAATTCCTCGGCAAGCCATAATCATCATCATCATCATTACCGTCTGCATTTGTGTCATCATGCGTCTTGTTGAAATGACTTCTTTTCTTACTAACCGCGCTAACCAGGTACTATGACAGTGGCTCATCATCACCATCATCACCATCGATCCTGCATCCACACATCATTAGCATATTACATAAACACATCATATAGATATCATTAGCACATTGCATTGCATATCATATACAAAACATTGCATCCTCATCATCATATAAATAGGTGCATCCATATCATCGCATTTCACCCATTACATTGCATCTCATAGCATTATATTAATCATTGCATAAACATTGCATTTGCACTTCACAACCATTTCGCATTACCATCTAAATCATCACATAACATTTACATAATCATTTCATAATCATTTACTGCATAATCACAAACAAATAGGCATATAAGCATTTAATTCATTACACATCAGCATATCACTTTGCATTAACATATCATTGCATCACATAGGATAATAACATTGGTTATTCTAAAAAATCATCTCATAAAACCATTTGCATCATATCATGACTATCACATCATATTACATTCATAAATCATCTCATAATTAAGTCTTATACACATTATTACACATCATCGCATTGCATACATCATTAGAAATAAATGCATCCATAACCTATAAAAGAGGAATCATACATGCATAAATAAAGGAGTACACATGGCATCACATCAAAATCAGCTCATATATATATCATAGCATCCATATCACTGTCATAGTACAAGAATAATCAGATCACTGTATGTGTATGTCAATTGGTACAAACATTCCCATCGGGGCTATCAAAAATGAGCCCATAAGGCACCAAAAATGTGTATCACCTGAATCACGGTCGACCTCCGTGGATGCTACCCTCGCCCCTGTCACCATGACCCTCTGGTGGTCTTTGACTAGCCTGCTCTGAGTACTCTGGAACCCAGGCTGCTCTAGGCACATGGTCGTGATAGGCCCGGTGGTAGTACTTTGCCTCTCGAACAACCTCCCTGTAAGATCGGACTGGCACTGTACCCTGGGAGGATGAAGCGGTTGTCATGCTCTCTATTTTCTGCCTACGGCCCAGCTCTGTGGCTGCTTGTAGCTCTGTGACCTGTCGCTGCTATACAGCCTGATCTCTCTCCGCTCTGAGGTGCTCTCTCTCAGCCTGTGCCTGGTCCCTCTCAACTGTCACTGCCTGCACCTGTGCCTGTAGCTACAAAATCAAGGCATCCCGCACGTCTGCCTGCCCTGCTGGCTATGCCCGTGGCTGTACAGGAACCTGACCCTCACCCTCTGCTCGTGGTGGTGGGACTGGCGGATCCTGCTGTTGGTCCTACATAGGGACATCTCCATGATCTGGTGGAACTGGGGGCACCAATGGTGGGTCCTATCGAATCACGACCCTGGGACCTCGTCCTCGTCCTCTCCCCCTGCCTCTGACTCTGTGTGCCTCTGGGTCCTCGCCTGGAATAGTCAACCGAAGAGGAGGCCTGAACCAATCCCTGTAGGCCTGTGTTGTGCCCGGATCTACTAAACCCTGATCATAGGCCCACGGTCAGGCTGCCAGCTACCGAAAACTGTCAACCACCTCTGCGGTAGGAATACCTGGCCCCCATGCCACCTGTGTCATGTTGCACGTGAAAACGGCCACGTAGCCGTCATCTGGCCGATCATGCGGCTCCCCAAATTGACATTGTACACGCCTGGGCAAGTACCGCTCTATCATAGTATGCTCTCGGCCTTGCATGTATCTGTCCTGCCGGCAGTAGAAGAGTTGGTCTGCATCATCAGCCCATCCAGGCTAACTGAGGTATGGTCTTCATGTGAATACGAGCATCTCATCTATGACCCGCCTCCAGTAGGGGATCATGTGCTCTTTAGTGTGTGTGAAGGACACACCACCTCTGTACTGTGCCACCAGGGCATCCTCTGCCCCCATCGGAACCGGAACGACCAGAGGACGTAGCACAGAAATGTGCTCCCACGCCCAAACGTACAAATGTGTCACCCTAGCTCCCAGTGCTCTACCATCCATGTATGCATACTCGTGCAAATTCCTGTAAAGTGAAGCCAGAAGGACGGGCCCCCACGCAAATCGAACCAGCCTGTCCCGGACCGTCCTCTCCTAGCAGTATCCCCATCCAGGACTGAAGTACCACCCTCGTTTTTCTGGGGCAACCAAACCGGAAATGATCACCGCAATCGCCCAACGGAAGGGAGGTGCTATCACTATGTACCTCTCTAGCTCGATCTGCCCCTCGCAGTAGATGATGTCTCGAGTGGCGAGGACTCGGGTGCAGTAGTCGCGTCCCTCCTCCATGTCGTAAATCACCCAGTGGCCATGAATGGGAAATCGTAATATCCACCAGACGTCCTCCAGTGTGACGGTCGCCTCACCTGTGGGAAGATGAAACGAAGACGTCTCGCTGTGCCATCGCTTCGCCAGCGTTGATAGCATCCCGAGCTGTGTGCGCACGGGCGCTGCGTACGCAATATGCCATAGTCCTGCGATCCTGAGTCGGCCCTGATCTCTGTTGCTCATATCTCGTAAAATGCTAGCCATGTCCTGTGACCGGTGCTCCAGCGAATAAAACTCACTGGGCGCGTCCTACATCACGTAAAGTCGGCATGTTAAAAATTTTGGAAAAATTCCTAACCTAACGCTCCAAACTTGCATCCAGTAGCATAGTTTGTGAAGGTGTCGCAGTTTGAGTTTTCTCAAACTTCGACGTTGGACCCGGAATTTCGTTAAACCAAGCCACCGTCGCGCACTTTAGCCCTCAGTGTCGCACTTTTCATGAAAAGGGCGCCGCCGCGGTGCACTTCTCCAAACTTGGCCCGCCAAGTCCAAGCCGAGCCTGAGCCCAACGATGGAGTTTTTAAACTCCAAATTGCACTGCTGCGTCACTAAACAGCGCCGCTGCGGCGCAAGAAGGCAAAAAGTGGTGCGCTTTAAACACCGAGCGGTGCTATAATAGCGCCGCTGGAGGCGAGCTCCTTATAACATGCAATAAATGAGTCAAAATAGAAAAACGAAGCTTCAGTTGGGATCACATACCAGGGCACCGATGTCGGGAGGCCGCTGGTAGGTCCGAACTCGGTCAGAAATGTGCAGAGGAAGCTGTCGTTGCGCCATATCGTCAGGAGGTCAGAGCTCAAATGTTGAGGTTTGCTAGCAGAGGTGTGTGAAAATGACTTGAAAGTGACCCCTTGGGCCCCTTTTAAGCCAAAAAATTAGGGTTTTTTGACCCTCTAGGGCTGTCCTGTTAGGGTTTTGGACCCCCGAACCTATTTTCGTCTGTTCAAGGCTTGTTTTTCATCGTTTTATTGTGTTTAGACACATTTTTAGCCTCCTGGACCCCTTTCGGACCTCTTGGGCACTTAGTCACATTTTTTTCGCGAGATCACCTAAAAAATTAAAATTTTCGTCTGATCTCTCGAGGGGGCATCATAATGGCATGTTTTCTCTCGCCATGCAACAGTGGGGCAAGTTTTAAATACCAAAATTTTTGGCCTTGATCGAGATAGTTTATTCTTTGAAACAACGCAACGAGTGCATTGCTTCAAAGAGGGGAAAAATGTAGACATCGAAAATATATTGATTGACATCGTGCATCTGATCCTGACTTACTAACATTGTTTCTTCCTGAATCATTCCTCGGTCTAACCGTTTAATCAAATTCTCTTATCTGATTAAATTCATCAATATTCATCTCTTAATTAAATAAATCACTTTATCTAATTAAGTCAATTAAAATCAATCCACCTGATCTAATTATCCCTATTTAATTAAATAATCAATTTATTTGATTAAATCTCTAAAGTGCATCCATTAAATTAAATAAATTAAAACCTTATTTGAGTTAATTTAACAACCATCTCTTTTAATTAAATAAATCAAAATCCTTATTTAATTAGCCTCTTATCATATTCATCTCTTATTTGATTTAAATAAATCCATAGATTTGAGTCCAATAGGTCACATCATCTAACCTCTCTCATTAAATTAATTAACCCTTAATTAATTTAATTTCATCTCATGTCCCATCCTCTAGATAATGCAAATTGCACATGAAAATAGATTTAATCCATTTATTAAATTTTGATTTTCCTCAC
>VDFB02271017.1:0-38595 GCA_007258455.2 Sequoia sempervirens
AACACCAACGACTGTTGACATCAATGACAACACCAGTAGTGTACTTGCAACATATATATTTATAAAAATCATTAATAGAAATTTGGGATGATGTGAATAATTTTTTTGGAGAAAAGGAACTTAAATGCAAAAATTTATGGCTGGAAGGTGATTCGAAAAATATTATAGAGAGCCTTTGTGTTAGGTCCTATCCCGCATGGTCGATTAAAAACTGGATTGAAGACACTAAGGTTTTACTTAGTAAGTTCGATAGAATAAAAATCACTCATGCTTACCGTGAGGCGAATGCTGTAGTGGACTTTTCTGCCAATGAGGGAGTTAAGAATGATAAAATCCTCACGTGGCACAAATGGATTGACCTCCATTCCGATGTTCAAGCTCTAATGGTGCTCAATGCGGTGAATGGAAAAGTGGTGGCTTCGTGTAATAATGAGGAAGGTACGAGTCATGAATAACAAAATTAGTAGACATAGTGGGGCCGTGAGGATCCGGCAGATAAATTATTTACCTTGGCATGCTTTGTGGGTCCTGCAAAGCAAAGGAACTATCTGGAACAGGTCCTCTATTCGCAACAGTATTCGCACCGAGATCTCAAAAATGGGCGGGGAACAGAAGAGGGTGGAACCTACCAGTTTCAAGTCACACACTAATAACACTAAAGCGTGGAACAAAATAAGAAGGGGGGGCTTACTTCCGTTCATCGAGAAACTCCATGGCCCTCAGGAGGAGATTACTGAATTCTTTGAAAAAAATTAGAATAATGGGGAGGTTCTCCTCTTTGGGAGGAAAGTTCAGATTGATGAAGCTCTGATAGCGGAGGTGACTAGCATCCCGGTTGAAGAGCAGAATTTTTTTAGAGACAGGAAATTCTCTAACGAAGCTGTGATGAGGTTCCCTAAGACTGAAAAGGAGAAGCAAAATCTTGTCAAGATGATGAATAGTTACTATGAAGCGGCTACTATAAAAGCTTTATGGAGGAAAGTGTTAAGGGTTATCATGGAGTATATCACTCTTGACGGCCGCTTCATTAGGGTTTATGGATATCACTTCATGCTGCTCAATCACTTTCGGCATAAGGTGCATGTTTCCATCCCTTTCTTCTTGCTGTTACAAAACCCTTTTTTTCGATCACGGTAAAAGCCCTAAAGATACGATTCTTCACCTGCGGGTCTTTTAAAGGCTCATCTGAGCACTTTCAGAATGCTGCTGCAAACCCTATAGCCTTTGGGGCGGTGAGGATGATATTGAGGCCCTGGTATATATACGACGCTAAAGGACATGCGACGTACCGGTGTCTGTCACCCGCCCCAGCACGGCTGGCAAATACCCCGACCTTCGGGTACCGCTTTATTCACCTTTGGCTACACGCTAACCCTAATGCTAAAGTGGTGGGCTCTAGTTCCCCGGTTAATAAGTTAGTCTCCTACCCTGATGACTCTCCTGTTGTTTCTGCTAAAGTGGCCGAGGTCACTCTTGAGGATCCCCACTCCCCTCAGAATATCCAACAGGAGATCTATAGCCCTCCCAGAGGTGCGGAGTCGGCTAATTTCAGGGTCAATTATGATTGTGACCCCCCTTTTGACTTCGTTGGAACTGCCAAAAGATGTTCTGTGGACCAATTTAATTCAGCCAAATGGTTATTTTATGAAATCAGTGAGCTGAAGACCAAAAATCTATCTCTTCATAGTAGGTTGGGGGAAATTGAAGCCAAAGTTGCAGGGCTTATTCAGCTCGAAGTGGAGAAGAATACCCCTGTGAAGGATAACATACAAAAGGACAACACTGTTGAAAATGACATTAATAAAATTAAAGGAACCATGAAAAAAATTGTTGATCAGAACTGCAGAATTTCCAGACATAACTCTTTAATCATCAAAGCCATGACCGAAAGATTGGAGAAAACCCAGAAAAGAGCACTGATTGTCGACCTTGATCAGGAGAAAGACCAGGATGAGGAAGCGGGGATCTCTAAGCGAACCAGATCTAGTATGAAAAGAAAAGCCCTGACTACCACAAATATGACTCAGATCTTCATGGAGGGGGTCCAGGATATGGTGGACCTGGAAGAGGCTGCTGACGAGCTTCTGAAGTCTATGGATTAACTGTGGTTGGGCCCAGTTTTGTCTGTTTTCTGGCCGTTTGATGGCTTTTGTGGCTGTCTGTTTTAGCTGGTTTTTATCTCTATGGCAGCCTTTTTGTCTTTCAGACCTCTGTTTTGGTCTTGGTTTGTAATGTTACTTTGTGGTTTCGGGTCCCTGTAAAACCCGTTTATCCCCCTTTTATCAAAAACTTAATCAAAAGTTTTCCATAACACTTCAATTATTTATGTTCAAAATAGAAGATGAAATCGCAATGTCAAATCAAATAAGTAATTTGAGATCTCTAATGAGACAATTAGCAAAAGTCAAGGATCAAGTAGAAGATGGTGATGCTAGAGCTATATTATTAAATAATTTTCCTTCAAAATTTAATAATGTTATTTTAAAGCTCAATCAAATAATTTCTCAAACCTTAGAAGATATAATTTCATCCCATTTAGTAGAATAAAAGAGAACAAATATAAAAGTCTATACAAAAATTGATTTTCAATAGGAGACTGCATTATATTCATGAAGCATTAGTAAAAGGCCAGGTACAAATAAAGGGGAAATTGCATGTTTCTACTATAAGAAAAATGATCACACAATTTGGTCTTGTAGAATTCAATTTATGATATTCTTAAAAGAAAACTCAAAGATCAATCAAGTGAAGGTAACTTAGTTTGTACTGAGGATGAGAATAAGGATCCATTAGATGGATTTTTTTTTATATTACTAAGAATGGATTAGTACTTTGAGACATCACATTGGAGTTTTGTGGTACTAGAGGTTGGAGAAATTTATATCATCTCAAGTTAGATTCTCACTTTGAGATGGTGCTTTGCATGAGAAGTTTTTTCTCCTTCTTAATTACTTTCCTTGTTGATGCTGATGGATTTACGCATATTGTGAAGTTTGAATTTTGGAGACATGTAAGGGATTTGGTGTTGAACTCGGTATGGATTAATGTCCAGTCATTTTATTACACTATGATTGAAATAATTATACCCCTTTGAAGTTCATCATACAACTTGATGGAGCTCTATCTCAACTCAATATGGATTATCATCGAATAATTTGGAAATATATGATTCCAGAGTTCCAGAAAATTGTAGTCCAATAACTTGGGAATAAGTTAAATGTTACACCCTTCTGAGGTTCACAAGATAGTTTGATGAAGTTTTATTTGATTCAAGATTTGGTTCTTCAAGGAAAGATCTTCTCATGAATTTATATTTTATGTACTCAACAAAGTTTCTTATATAACCAAGTCTCCAAGGGGGCATCGCCATTGTTCAATTCAACAGGGGCCTACGCCTACTACACATCAATGAATAATCAAGTAATTTTTCCTCTTCACCTCCAAGGTGTACATAATTATGATCCTTTGTACAGATAAGAGGATAGGATTATGAACATGTTACAAAGGTCAAGGACTGACCCATCCCTATAGAGTACTTCCAAGTACCACTTGTTCATCCAATCTTCCCAAGTGGATCTCCACCAGTAATTCCCCTCAATCCCTCTACCATTCATCTCCACCAATTATGTGAGGAAAACTATCATCCTCTCATTTCCCCAAAGGTATCAACCAATTTGAGCCCTTAATCTTCACTTTTAATCTTATCCATCCAATCTTATGAACAAAAATTTATAAATTGGCCCCAACCTAGGACATTTTCATTACTCCTTGAAATTCAACCTTATGAAACTATGGAAGGAACTCTTATCCATAGTTATTGAGCACAACCACCTTACCATGGTGCAATAAGGTTAGCTTGTTGAGCATATTATTAGTATTATTTTTAGATCAATATTCATTAAGCTTTTGTTTTATCTTTAGTGTTGCTTGTATTTTTGGTAGGATAGTTTAATGTAGTTATTTATTTGTTCTCTATGCTCAAAATTTTATGTAAATATGAATATGTAGTACTAAGGGTTGTGTGATTGGCTGGTTATTACTATTTTGGCATGGTTGTAGGTCCCAATTCATTTACATTTATGTGGTCTATGTGAAATGTGATCACATTAGTTATGATAATTAAGTGGAAAGATCAATTTGGTATCTGTGTGCGAAGTAGGTTATTACAATCTTTGAAATGAATGAAATTTGGAATGTTCTATTTCATCATTATACTACTTCTAATTTTCCTTAATTTTGAATTTTCTTTTACTTTAAACGGATAAATATAGATTGTATTGCTTGAATGAGATCTTATTAATTCGTAACCCTTTACATATTATATATGGACACTTTCCAAATTTTAGCAAAAGTCCGATGAAATCTTTAATGTACGAGATTTAAGATTTAAAATTTGATTAAACTGAATATGCATATTCTTGATGACAGAGAAAATAATTAAATATTACGCAATCCAGATGGATGAAAGCGTTCTTGCTTTTGAAATGTGTCAGTGACTATTGATTATATTTCTCCGTCACTGCGGATCAGAAAAGATGAAAATCATGTAAAAGTGTCCTGAGTTTCCATGGCGGAAAATCATAATTTGGTAGTTGGATTCAGAATAGCTCCATGCAGCCTGGTTTTATCTTTTGCAGCAATTAGGATCTGGAATGTTGCCTGAACAGTTAGTACATGATGCCAACATCTCCACAATTTCAAGCAGATTATCAATTGATTTGTTGTTAGTCGTGCCTGCATTTGTATTCACTTTTTCCTTGGGGATAGATCGTGCAGAGACGGCTAGAGAAAACATAACGTTGAGCACCAGCAGCACTACCATAATTTTCAGAAGCATTGATCTCGCCATACTAACTGTCAAAGCTTATCTAATGTAAAGTAATGTGATCGGTTTACGAATAAAGGAAGAAAAGCAAGGTGAATATCTTAAGTGATACAGAGCAAAGATCGAGAATGGCTACGCATAAAGAAAGCAAATCATATATATAGAGACATACGACGGAGTGGAAGCGTATGAATAGGTCAAAATTGAAATTCCCTGGAGAAGGGTGATATTCAAAGTAAAAGCGGCAATTCAAAGAAGCTTTTATTTTAAGAAGTGTAGCTCAAACGAGACGTACTTTTCTTGGGTGATACAGAGCGAAGATCAAGAATGACGGACATGCAAGCGTATTAATAGGTCAATATTGAAATTTGCTCAGAATAGTGATATTCAAAGCAAAACTATGGCGTGTTGAAGAGGCCGCAATTCAAGATGAGGCGAAAGGACTTTCCTGGTCTTCGGGACTCATTTTTCTTGGACCAAACATTAAAATTAGAATTTAATGTATATTTGTATTTTGTTTTGATTTTTTTTTTTATTTGATTTTATTCATAATTAGTGTCTTTGATATAAATAATTTTTTTTTTGAAAAGATTAAATTTTTTATATTCAATAATTAATATTTTTTCTTAATGAATAGTATTTATATTACTAATTAAAATATAATGTATGTAGATTGGAGATCTCTCATGTCATAAATTTTTATCTATCAATGCTTGATTTATACAACATAGACTAGAAACACATAAAGTAAACAATATTCTTAAATAAATTAAAATATCTCTATAATTAATATGTTGCCAACCAAAAAATTTCTATGCTAGAAGTTTGTATTTTAATACATTGAATACTTGAACTAGAAGCTTAAGAAAATATGTCAAGAAGTTAAACATTTTTCTTAATATTATCCTCATCCTAAAGTAATTTGAGGAACAAATGATAGGAAAAACGACCATTGACCAATTATAAGGACTTTTTGTATGAAGGGAGATATCTTTAACTTATCAAATTGAGAAGCCATTGGAAATAAGATAATGAAATCCTTTAATATTAAAAACATATATCAATAGAACAAGAGGAAAACCTTACTGAATATACCAAAAGAAGACTAAATTACTAAAAAATGAAAATCACTAACTATAAGGACGGTAGAAGCATTCCTAATAGGTATTGGAACTAGCTAAAAAGTGTTTAAACTAAGAACCATAGCATTCAACATGGATAATTTGAAAGACTAACTTTTTCTCTCATGGGCTTTCCCCAATCAATTTAGATATTTAAAACACCTTTTGGTTATATTTTTTTAGCAATGCCACTATCTAAGATATATCCACTCTACATAAAAACCAATTTTCTCCAAAATGACAACCAACAAGAGGAAGTGACTAATTTACAGATAAAGATATCTAGTAATGAAATTAGAGCATATTTAAAAGAAAATTTATGAAAGTAGAATTACAAATTAATTCATGGTCCTAAAATTTAGATATATATTTGATATTTCCTAAGATGTTAATGATAAATCCTTAATAACTAACACTAAATGATTTAGGGAAAACTTTATTCAAGTCAAGGTTGGTGATATCCCAAATAAGTTCATAGAGTTCATAAGGGATGCCATCCCTTCATATGGATTTATAATTAGGCATGTATGGCATTACTAATAGGAGGTTGTCTTGAAATAGGAGTTTATCACAAGCCACAATTTAAGTTGAGGAAAAAAGGGTATCCACATCTAAATAAATATTGAGTTTTCTCTTCATAATCATTACAACTATTTTAATCGTTTAAAACCTTAATGTAATGCTAGATGAAACAATTCATACAATTGGGAAGCTAGGTAATAAATTTTCCTGGTATTAATCTTTTAAATGGAGTTTCTCACACATAAAGTCCTAGTGATGTATAGTACTGACTATTATGAAGTTTATTATTTAATTGATCGCCCCAAACAATGTAGGTGTCAACGAATTAGACTTATTGGCACACACTCACCCCGTAAAATTGAAAGTTTTTATTAAAGTGTACCACTTCTAGTTGAGTAAAAAGCCAATTCATCTTGAATGACATGCCTACATAAGATTTGCATTAAATCCTTGATGGATAAGTGACCAAACATACTTAAAAGACATACGTAGTGTGAGTATTTTTATTATTCCACAAAGTAGATAGCATTTCATCATTGTTAAAATATGGCACAAGATTCCAAACAAATAAGAGGTGAGCCATTATGGATGTCTAATGAGCGATTAACAAAGTAGATAGCATTTCATCATTGTTAAAATATGGCACAAGATTCCAAACAAATAAGAGGTGAGCCATTATGGATGTCTAATGAGCGATTAATGTGTTTAGAAAGAAATTTCATTTATCAAATTTAGTTTTTAGAAGTTTCCTAATGAAAATGTGAACGACTATTCAAAGACCAGATTAGCCATATCGAAATAATAACTAAAGAACTAGTAGGATTTAAACAACTCATTTGCAAGGCATGGTGAAAGGAAAGGCATTTTAATTGAATCACACAATTGATAACAATGTTGGGAGATTTAATAAATTGATTTTGAAAAGTGCCAATAACACCCTAGTGTATGAGTCATGGCCATGTGTAACTTTTCCACACATATCTATTGTTGGTTAGGATTGATGTTAAATAAAATAATACCTATCCACATGACATGAGACATAGTTGATAGAGGAAAATTGGTAAGTTTGATCTCCTAAAGACAAAGACTACCTAGAAGACTAAATATCTATAAAATATCCTGTATAGTGAATTTGTACCATGTAGGTATATTTTATCCCTAGAACATTCCAAGGGATGTACTTAGTGAAGATAAAGTGTAGTGAAATTTCCTAGGAACCAAACCACTGCAAAGGAGATGCAACTATTTCACATAAACCAATTATAAATTTGAGAGGTTTGTATTTCATGAAGAAAAAGTGTAGTGACATTTCCTAGGAACCCAACCACTACAATACAAAGAAAATATTTCACACAAACCAATTATAAGTTTTAGGAGAGAAATCTCAAAGTACATGTGTCATTTTTATGAATAAATTACCTTCTTCAACCTCGTCAAGAGGTCTATATGAGTGTCTAATTTCATTTAGTGTAGAATTAATTTGACCTGTCAAATTTGCATGGAATAAAGAACTCACAACGATTGGTGTTCTTAAATAACAAAGACTACCAACTTCTTTAGAAGGTTCATTAGGAGAGTAAGAGGGAGTTGATAGCATAAACAATATTTACTTGTGCTTTTTTCTAGTGTTATGATGAAAATGAGCTACTATAGTTGAGACTTTAGAAGACAAGTCATTATGATTGTCCACATTGTTGAACTTAGGTCTTTTATTGAGCCCATTATAGCCACCTTTTGGGTGACAACATTAATCAAAATATTTCTACATACCTAAATGGTTCATACACTAGCTTGAAGACTAGTTTAGGTTTGTAAGTGATGATAAAACAATCTTTGATTTTATATTTAGAGGATTGATACTTAAAACATGTATTTACAATTTACTAATATATAGAAGATGGGAAGATGGTGCATGTTATGGATGCGCATAGCATAGTTTCATTTAAATAGTGAGATAGGTCTATTTCCACATAGATCCCATGTGAATGAGCTAAATAAAACTTGTCATTTCAAAACATTACATCCTCTTAAAAAAGAAAATAACATAGATTAATAGAAAATAACAAATCAAAGGTAAACCAAAAACTTGGCCACACATTTTCCATTGACTATGCTTAAACATAATCCAGTTTATCAGTCAAAAATTATATTTTGACCAATAAAAATAGAACAAATATTTACCACCTTTTGATTTGAATGAGGTATACAATTGCTATCGACTATTTGATCGCTAAATTAAATGATACTTAATAAAAGGCATACACCTTAATACCCTAATAATATAACAACAAAATCCTTTTGACTTGCAACATATTTATCAATTAGGTAACTTCTTACCCTTTAAAGTTTATGACCATTTCAACAAGATTTTATACGTATATTATACGTCCTTTTGACTTGCTTGTTGAGTGTCTAACGCGCCATTGTGTGAGTTCAGAATTTTGAATGGGTCCTTTTACGAATTACAATAGTCAACTATTCGGAGAGTTCGTCTATCCGTGACTTCCCACTATCAATATATTGCATTATATATTCTCTAACTTCTATATGAAATATATTCATCTTCATTCGATCTCTCCAAACTACATTGCATTTCCCCTTCTATCAACCACCCAGCTTTTGCTTGTGCCGAGTTATTCAACGTGAACTACTTCCATTTCGAAGGACGCTCTCCAGCAGCAAATATGGCAAGATCAATGTTTATGAGAACCAAGACAGTGCTTCTTCTTCTAGCCGTTATATTTTCCCTGCAAGTTTCTGCCCGATACAACCTTAAGACTAATGTAAATACAAACGCAGATATTAGCTACAACAAAGCAACTAGTTATCTGTTCCAAGTTGTGGAGAGGTTACCATCATGTACCAACTGCGCAAGCTATATTCCAAATTCTAACTGCTGCAAACAATAAAACAGGGCAGCGTATGGGAAACCCAACGTTCAGACTCATATGTACTGTAATTGATATTCGAGTCAAAAAAATAAATCATTTCCTTCTTCTAAAAAGACTGAGAGATGCTTTTAATTAACTTTTATCTGTATAATCTGCACTGTTAAAAGAGCAATATAAACTATTCTCTTCCAGTCTTCACTGCTACGTTTCACAGCTCCAGTTCGAGTTTGTAATAAGGTTCCGGTTGAGTTTGTGTTTATGTTATCCAAATAATAAAATTTGGATAAAATTTAGGAAGGAGATTTTTTTTAAATGTGAATAAATTTGTCTTATATAAATTTGAATTAAAAAAGTAAAATAATAAATTCATACAACTTGCAAGTATGTTTCTTACCTAGTTTATTCCAGACACATACTTCAAATACAATATAGACCTCATCATCTATGCCGATCATACACTTCCATAAGACCTCAACATGGGCTGCTCCTGCTAATGAGGAGGCTTTGACGACACCTACTCATCCAACCATAGCTAATCTCTTCCAGCTTGACTTTGACATTACCAATGAAAGGAGATATGGAGCCATCGAACCCTCCTGGTGCTATGATCGCTCCAGGAAGAAATATTAGAGGGGATGGTAGTGAGTCGAAAGAAGCCTGAGCAGCTAGATCAGACTGTCGATTGACAGAAATGCCGGAGGAGGGACTGTATATATAGCTCGCTCCTAGGAGCATTTCATTAGATTCTTGAGTGTATGCCGAATGGGAAACCCTAGAAAATGAATAGTGGCAGGAGGCGATGACGAACAAGCGCGAGAGACGGCAATAATCTTTTGATCCATAGAAAACAGTATTTCTTTACCTCTCACTCAGCTCCCCATTAGCCATGGGTGGGAAAGGATCGAGGATTGGAGTTGTTATGTCCTCATCTGCAGCTCCCCTTCTTCGAAACAACAAACAAATCCATTCATGTCTCGCCCAACTGAATTGTTAAAACAAAACATCATTTCAAAATATATTTTATAAAAGATGACCAGCCCTTATCCGTACAAATAATAGGGCGAACCGGAATGAATTTCAAAGACTACTTTGAAGTTTGCTGAATTTCAAATTTCACAGATGGAACTTGGAGAGACCTATGATTTAGATTATGTTGTGATAATATCAATTCAATTATTAAATGTTTAAATATCAACTCAAAAAATTTATCATTTGAATAAGAATAAGCAACTATCTCAGACCATTTCTAAAAGTCAATAATAACTGCCATTTAGTGTTCTCCCTGATGTGTAGTTCTCCCATTTTAGATTCTCTTTCCTTGACGGTTAAAAAAAAAAAATGGAAAAATGGTGAAGGGCTTAATGCAGAGAACGCTCTGTTACAAAAATTCACCGCATAATAAAACAAGAGCTGCAGAGCAGCGAAGTTCCTGCCAGAAAGTTTTAGAATAGTTTTGTTTGTATATGCTGAGTTTGTTGTGTTTTAGAAACAATTGGTTAAGATAAAGCAATTGTCACCTAAATTTAAGAATTTTATCATTGATAGAGTCAACTTAGTCTTCCATTAGAAAAAGGGCCCTTATAACAAAATAATTTTGCTCACTTTAAGATTCTGAGATGTGGTTGTGTTTTTAGGCCATGAAGAAAGCGTAAGCATACATGATAAAAATAGTTTTTTTCTTAAATTCTCTTTACATTTCATTTTTTGTTATTTTTGTTGTAGAATTTAGATGGGTAGTTTTCTAGTTGAAAATGATTTTTTGAGAAAAGAGCATTTTAAAAAGAAACAAGTTGATCTTAAAACTAAGCCAAAGGTTAACCCAAAAGAGGGGTAGATATGCAAAAAAATTTAAAATGAGGACAAAAAAAACAATTGAATTTAACCAAAATTATTATCAAATGCTTAAGTTAAGGTCACATCATAAGCAAATGCAATAGATTAATCAATTCAATTAAACAAACAGAGATTAATTATTTGCAAAATAAATACATATTTTATAGTAGATCTTACTAGTCAAATTAGCGAAAGGGATATTTTTACAAAATAGAAAAAGATCAGTGGATTCTTGATTTACTGGTGAAGTTTATTAACTTTTAATGAGATCATAGGGATAATTTTTTCCTGAAGTGTAAGGTTGTCATATCATAAGAACAATTTTGGTGGAATGGCTACCACTCATTCCTTAACTTTCAATAAAAAAGATTTCAGCCTAAGACTCAAGTTCTCATAACTAATAAAAAAACAATCATGTGGATGATATAAAATCCTCCATTAAAAAGAAAAGAAAAGAAAAATATAGAACTATGGAAGAGTTAGATTAAATGACAAAATCAATATTCAAAAAATCATTTGATTTGAAATAGCCTGGGCAGTTGCTTTAACTTTTTCTTGTATTGGGAAGATAAACATTGGGGATATTTTTGCAGACCCTAAGTATTTGGACCAAGAATCATGGACTTCCTTTAGTTTAGTTTTGTGAAATTTATCTTTAATCAATTCAATTCAATAATTTTTTTTGCAAAAATTCATAGATTTATAAATAGATATCAATGTTAAAGTGAAAGTGTGTATGGAAAAAAATAAAACAATTATCATCATATTTATCATTTGGGTCATCAAGCTAACTATTTACATTGTGCCTATAATAGCTATGGCAGTTTGAATATTGGCGTGCTTAGAAAGTGCCTCAACACATTCTTGTTGATCCATGTTATATTATAAAGACTTTTCAATCAAGTGTTGAACCTGCACAAACACCATGACAACCCAAAACAAAATAAATCAACCCAGAAAAAGTTTGATATGCTCACAGCATCTTTATAATCCAAAGTAAATGGAAGTTAAGTGCTTGACCAAATGAATATATGAAGTAGATGGTGAGGAGGGATCTATAGGCACCGCCATTTTAACATCCCCTACAAATCTAAAGCTGCTGCAAATCTAATTTGTCACTTCAATTCAGGCATAAAGAAAAGATGGGGGTTTCGTATTACATACCTGTTAGTGAGTTGCTTCATTGTTGGAGTTCCTGTCCGAAAAAGAACTAAACCGCTCTGGTATACGAGCATCGTAAGCATGAAAAGGAAGAACATTTGGTCCTGTAGAAGATTCAACATATGCTTTCTTCTGCGTGTGGAGAGAAGGATAATTTGGAAAACAAGATAATGGATTCGACTGAAGGGGTCCCCTACTGGTAGAAAAGCTTGGTGTTGAGAAATTTACATCCTTGAATTTGAATGAATGTAAAATGAAGATATCAAATCCATTAAAAACTGTTTGTAACCACCATCACTAACGATAGCCAGTAAGGACGCCAATTTAAATGTAAAAGGTTTTTAGTGACACAGATTTTTGCTTTCACTTATAAGGTGTAATTACCAAAAATTAATCTTAAAAAATATAGTTTGAATATATAGATATATTTATTTAACAAAAATAATAATTTTCAAAAAATTAGCATAGTTGAATTTATTAATATGGAGAATTTATTAATATTAGTATAACTATTTTAGAAAAACCTATGTAAGAAACATTGAGAGCATTTTAAAATAATTTTAAAAATTTAAATAACAACTTATTATTTTATGTCAATCTCAAAATATTAATGTTTTGCATGTGATTTTTAATTTCATTTTTGAAAAAGCCATCATTCATTATTTTCATTTCTATTCAATATTATATATTTATTTGCTATTTTTTAATAATTCCATTTGTAGACATTAATATATTTTAAATTTTTGATGTATTTTTATTTAAAAAGTAAAATAATTTTTCTACTAAATATAAAGTAATTGACTTGGATATATTTTTGATAAATTAAAATAGAAATTTATTTATTTATTTTTATATTGATTGTAGCTTTAAATATATGTCCAATGTACTTTGGTTTTATAGAAAATATATTTCTTCATAAAAAAAGATATCTAAATTTAAATTGCAGTATTACAAAAGGAAAGTAATATTAGTATACCTGTTTTAGAAAAATCTATGTATGAAATAATGAGAGCATTTCGCTTAAACATGTTTTCTGCTTAAATTTGAGTGGAGTGATGTTATGCAAATTTTTATTAATTATGAGAAATGGATAATTTCAAAATTTTCCCTATTTTAATGCAAACAAGTAAATAAATGAATAGAATAGAAATATAACAAGTAACTAATTTTGAAGAGTTCAAAAAAATTATTAAAAATTAGCTAAATATATATTTTTTATTATAGCCTTTGTGGCAGAAAAACCTTTAAAAACCTGCGATAAAAAGTTTATGCTCCCGCCCTTATCGCTCAAAACCTTTATGCCAATTATATTGCAGAAAATTAATTTTGGATAAATGTTTTGTTATATATTTTGCAAGTTTACTTTAACAATATACAATATTTTGTCAAATAAGAAAATAAGTTGAATTCTCATTTGTTAAAAACAAAGTTATTAATAACTAGTTAACAAAACACCGTGCCTATAGTTCCTTGGCAGGAACTAAAAACATAGAATATCTTGTTATAGTGGAAATTGAAAGAGAAGATTAAAAAAAGGTCATCTACAAATTTAAAATATACATCTTTATCTAGCCCGAGTTGGCATGTGCCATTCCATGTAAGTTTTAAAAATAGGGAAAAAAATATGCAATTCATTGCATGAATAATTTTCAAGGGCATAATCTCACAATAGTTTTTGTTCTTATAGATGACTAAAATGGAAGTGATTGAATTGGACATTTGACTTTTCCCCTATTTTTTTCTGATAAATCAATTAACCTTTATTAGTATAATCCCAGTCTCTACCAAAAAAAAGGGCATTTGAAATAAATAATGAACATCCAACAAAGTATAGCAAAAATAAATAAGATTTAAGCTAGTAGCAGTTACAAGTTTCATGTTATATTTATATATAAATTTTGTGACCATACATTTTTAGAATCAAGTTTAGGAAAAAAATCCATGCAGTTAAAATAATATTATCGATTAAAATTTATATATATATAATGGTTTTTATAATATTGATTATTCTTATAAAATTTGGTAAAATTACATTTAATTTTTGAATAATATATTTTTTCAATTAACAAATTAATCAAATTAACATGAATCTAATATACGAATAGGTATTAAATAGAACATTTTTTTGATCTCAGAATAGATATTAGAAATTATTCGCTGATTTAAAGTAAAAATATAAAGATCCAACAACTACAAGTACTATACACTCAATGATTTATTCCACCACCTTTATTGTCTAAAGATGCATTACCTCTCCATCTTGTTACTAGAGAAGACTAGACAAAAATTCACTAATCAATATGTCTAACTATTTAACGCATATAGTATGAGCACAATGCATCATTTCCCAATTATAATGACCATTTTACTATTTATTCCTTGTACTTATAACATTAATTATATTATCAATTAATGTTCAACTATAAACACACATTAATCAAACACAATTTTACTCGAAATTTTATTTATATGAAACAATTATTTGTGATAAAAAAACTATTCATTGATTAATAATTAAGATGTTCCTTCTACCTACAAGTCACATGGTGGAAGAAAAAACTCCATCAATCCACTAATACCCGTTGAATTTTAAAAAGGGAAAACACAACACTAAACACTAAAGTGCACGAAAATGTTAAAAACTTGAAAATTAAACATAGTATGCTTAATCTCTAAGTGAGTAGCCAACTATAGATAAAAATGGTCCTCCATCCTTTCATCCCTTCAATCTTATATGAGATTTACTATTATTATTTATTAATTATAAGAATACAACCAACGAATGGAATTTAAAAATAAGCTATATATTTTGACCGATAATGTATTTATTATCATTCGGATTTATATCTACAAGTAATAATAAACCTTAAAAGTTATTTACTTGTCTCTAAAAAGTTGGTTGAAGCATGCACTTAGGGATGTTTAAATTTTAATATTTTAGACCCATCATAATTATTTTTCCAATTCATCTACCACGTAGTGATAATTTTAAATCCAAAAATCTATGTTTCAATATACTTTTGTAGATGAAAAATAAATAAATCAAACTTTATGACCTTCACCAAAATTTGGTAGCAATACCTTTCTTCTTGGGCTGACTTATTAAACGTGATAGGATGAATAAAAATACCTATTTTTCTCCATAGACCTTGGTTCCATTAAACATTTAAATAACATCTAAAAATATTATATTCATTAATGTTTGTGTGTGTGTGTGTTTGTATCACCTCAAAACATTAAGAATAGTTTAATACACATGATAATAACTAGATAGTCTTAACAAACACATAGTTTCTACTAGAGTAATGGTGAATTGATAGGTATCAAATTTTGTTAGTAAAAGTCAAAAAATATTTTGGAAACGAGAGATACAATGAAAATTGCTATATAATCTCAATAATATAAAATTATAGAATGATACGATGAAAATAGACGTGGATGAAAGCCCTAATGCATAAAATATTATGCCATGTTTCTAAATCATATGAATAGAGGAATATAAGATGAATATATGTTAATCAAACCATATACTAAGAACTATAGCACTCACACTAAGAACATAGCTTCCTAGTTCACTACAATGTAATACCTAAAGAATTTCATTACAAAATAACACTAAATTACATAGAGAAATAATTATATGAAACATGTTTATAGTCCCAAAGATAAGTTCCTAAACTTTACATTGAATTTAATAAGCAGTTTGAATCCATACAATCATAACCCTCAACAACATTATGAGACATTAGCTCTCAAAAGATATATTAAAAAATAAGAAAATTAAGATATACAAAGAAGAAAAGGGAAATATTATTCAATAAAATTATGATAATTTACCACTAATAAGTCATAATAATTGAGAAATAGGCTCAAATATTAATAAAAATGAAAATGTTAATTCTATATGAAAATAAAAATAGCACCATGTCAATTTCAATGTGGAACATAATGAAAAGATGACAATTATGTAAAAGTGTCCGGAGTTTCCATGGCAGAAAATCATAATTTGGTAATTGGATTCACAAAAGCTCCATGCAGCCTGGTTTTATCGTTTGCAGCAATTAGGATCTGGAATGTTGCCTGAACAGTTAGTACATGACGCCAACATCTCAACAATTTCAAGCAGATTATCAATTGATTTATTGTTGGTCATGCCTGAATTTGTATTCATTTTTTCCTTCGGGATAGATCGAGCAGAGACCGCTAGAGAAGACATAACGTTGAGCACAAGCAGCACTACCATAATTTTCAGAAGCATTGATCTCGCCATACTAACTGCCAAACCTTATCTAATATAAAGAATGTGTTCGGTTTACTAATAAAGGAAGAAAAGCTGGGTGAATATCTTAAGTGATACAGAGCAAAGATCGAGAATGGCTATGGATAAAGAAAGTAAATCATATATAGAGAGAGACATACGACGGAGCGGAAGCGTATGAATAGGTCAAAATTGAAATTCGCTCAGGAAGGTGATATTCAAAGTAAAAGCGTAGAAGATGCAGCGAAACGTACTTTTCTTGGGTGATACAGAGCGAAGATCGAGAATTGCGATCGACAAATGGAGGAGGCGGTATTTATAGAGGAAGACAACGGATGTATAAGCATATTAATAGGTCAATATTGAAATCCGCTAAGAGTAGTGATATTCAAAGTAAACTATGGCGTCTACCCATCCAGCAGAATGCAGGTTTGACTGTATTTATTAATTAATTGAAAATAAAAAATGTGTTCACTTTTTATTTTCAATTAATTAATAAATACAGACAAATGTGCATCCTATTAGTTGTATAGACATTATTCAATTCAAGACAAGGTAAAAGAATTTTTGTGGTCTTTAATGGTGCTTTTATTTTAATAAGGGACTCGTTTTATTTGGACCAAACATTAAAATTAGTGCTTGGAGGAAAGGTATACTACCATTAAGAGGTTTGAAACATCAAGAAAGGAAAGAGGAAATTGTGGGAAATGGATGAAATGGATGCTAGGAGGGAAAACTCTAAAGTTATGATATGTAAAAATAAAATATATTTGATTCAAATTACAATCTTCACTATATTCTCAAAAACTTCCAAGAATTTGTAAGATATAACACATGCTTCGTAAAGAATCAAATATTTGTCCTAAAAAAAATTAGGAAGTGAAAATAGCCATTCTCCTCACAGTTGTTTTAAAAGAAAACAACCCCACTCACAAAATTTTCTACGCTCAAAGGAACTCAATGAAATCAATGGCTCTTTGATTGTCTATAAAGATCTTGAGTATATTTTTGAAGACATATGAATGAATCAATGTGGATTGGCTTCAACAACTTTTTGCTTTAGTCCCAGTTTTAGCCCTCTTTTAGTCTTAAAGCATACTAAACTTGCAATTTGCATACTTTGACAGATTCCTTGTTTTAGCTTTGTTTTCTTAGCTCTTCGATGCCTATGTCATCTTATCCTCAGCTTTGTTTTTATTTCCTTTATCTAGTTTCTATCCTTAGCCTAGTCGCGGTTTTGAAATCTCCTTTAAATAGAGGTTATTTGTAACAGATTTACATATACAGTTCAATACAATACATTTGAATACAATTACAGTTTATTATTTCTTTCATTTTCTATTCAAAATATTTATCTTAATTTTCAATATAGTGTTAGTGAAATATTATAAGTTTCATTCTTCAATTTTGCCTCAATCTCGACTTGGGTCTTTATAAAATAGAAGGATGGTGTTTTCTTAAAAAAAAAATTGAATGCAACCAAGTTAAAACTGAACCAATACATGTGACTGTCATTCAGAACACCGTTAATAATTTTTTTGACCATTGAGAATTAAAAGCAGTAGTAAGTGTGATGTTAGCATTACTATTTTGGTTGACATAACAAAGGCCAAGTGAGATGTATAAAATCCTCTACATATGCATTCAAATGTCTCGCACAACAAATGCGATCAAATGGATTCTCACCCTTGGCTCAAACCTATGCTTAGTTGGAGTTTGAGTCCCTCAACACCTCCCTACCTCATGTGTTCACTACAGATTTCAATGTCATGCTTCCTTTCCCTGCACATAGCTAATTTGGCATTCGGAAAATTTACCGCCAGCAATTCACCATTGGAAAATTCACCGTCAACAATTCATCGTGGGAAAATTCATCGGTATGAAAAATTCACCTAAGTAAAATTCACCACCAGTAATTCACCGCCATGGAAAATTAATCGCAAACTTTTAATGCGATGAAATGAATTTTCCATGGCGGTGAATTGTTGGTGATGAATTTTCCCTGAGGTGAATTTTTCATGGCGGTGAATTTTTCTGTGGTGAATTGTTGGTCGTGAATTATCCGGTTGCCATGGTAGTGAATTGTTGGTGGCGAGTTTTCCTTGAGGTGAATTTGTCATGGCGACCTGAATTTGTCATGGCAGTGAATTTGTCATGGCGGTGAATTTGCTGGTGGTGAATTTTCCTTGAGGTGAATTTGTCACGGCGGTGAATTTTCTTGCGATGAATTATTGATGGTGAACTTTCCATTAGTGAATTGTTGACAGCGAATTCTTCTAGAACCATCTAATTTATCTCAAACGCCAAGATTTTATTTTTATCATCGCCTACTTGATACCATATGAAGGCGATGAATAGTCGATTATCTATTGAATGTAAGTGAATCATTTTTATACAGGGATGGATACAGTTACTCCAACTGTAACTATGTCGGTAACTATAGGGAGAATTGTATAACCACAAGCAATGTAATATGCTAACACAAACATACTTAATAGATTTATAAGAGGTGAGCCAATATGGATTTCTAATGAGTGAGTAATGTGTTTAGAAAGAAATTTGATTTATCAAATTTAGTTTTAAGAAGTTTCTTAATAAAAATTTGAACCACTATGTAACTATAGTGTCATATGCAACAAAGAGAATATATATTTTGATAGTTACTATTGATATCATAAAGGCCTAATTTATTGCTAATAAAGAATATTTCTTACCTTCCACTAGTTATCCATCTCATTTGTATGTGGCCTTCCTTGTCTTGAAATACCAACTTAGCCATATTGAAATAATAACTAAAGATCCAATAGTATTTAAACAACTCATTTGTAAGCCATAGTCAAAGGAAAGAAATTTTATTTGAATCACATAATTATTAAATATTAACAATTTTTGGAGATTTAATACACCTTTTTTGAAATGCACCAATAGCACTCTAGTATATGAGTCATATCCTTGTTGGTTAGGGTTGATGTTAAAATAAATACTACCCATCCACATGACATGAGACATAGTTGATAGATGAAAGTTGATAAGTTTGATCCCCCAAAGACAAAGACTACCTAGAAGACCAAATATCTATAAAATATCTTACATAGTGAGTTTGTAGCATTTGGGTATATTTTATTGCTAACATTCTACGAGATGTATTTAATGAAGATCAAGTGTCGTGACATTTCCCAGGAAACCAACCACTGCAATGTAAATAACATGTTTCGCATAAACCAATTATAAATTTGAGAGGCTTGTATTTCATGAAGAACAACTACAATGACATTTCCTCAGAGCCCAACCACTACAATGCAAAGAAACTATTTTACATAAACCAATTATAAATTTCAGGAGAGAACTCTCAAATTACACATGTCACTTTTATGAATAAATTACCTTCTTCAACCTCACCAAGAGGTCTATATGTGTGCCTAATGTCCCTTAGCATAGAAGTAATTTGAACCATCAACTTTGCATGGAATAAAGAACTCACAAAGAGTGGAGTTCTAAAATAACATGGCCTAGCAAATTCTTTACAAGGTTTATTGGGAGCGTAGGAGGGTTTCGATTGTAAAAACAATATTTACTTGTGGTTTTAAGTAGTGTTATGATGAAAATGAACTACTATAGTTGAGACACTAGAAGACAAGTTATTACGACTCTCAACATTGTTGAGCTTATGGCTTTTATTGGGCCCATTATAGCCACCTTTTGGCTACCAACATTAATCAAAATGTCTCTACATACCTAAATGGTTCATACACTAGCTTGAGGGCTAGTTTAGGTTTGTAAGTGATAAGAGAACAATCTTTGATTTTATATTTAGAGGATTGGTAGCTAAAACATGTATTTAAAATTTACTAATATATAGAAGATGGCAACATGGTGCATGTTACAGATGTGCATAGCATAGTTTCACTTAAATATTGAGATAGGTCTATTTCCACATAGATCCTATGTGAATGAGCTAAATAAAACATGTACTTTTCAACACATAACATCCTCTTAAATGAGAAAATAACATAGATTTATATAAAATAACAAATCAAAGGTAAACCAAAAATTCGGCCCACACATTTGTCCTTGACTATTTTTAAACATAACCCAGTTTAGCAATCAAAGTTATATTTTGACCAATAAAAATAGAGCAAATATTTACCACCTTTTGATTTGAATGATGTATACGACTGCTATCGACTATTTGATCATTAAATTAAATGATATTTAAATAAAATGCATACACCTTAATACCCGAATAATATAACAACAAAATCCTTTTGACTTGCAACATATTTATCAATAGGGCAACTTCTTACCTTTTAAAGTTTATGACCATTTCAACAAGATTTTATACATATATTATAAATCCTTTTCACTCTAACACGCCATTGTGTGAGTTCAAACTTTTGAATGGGTCCTTTTACGAATTACAATAGTCAACAATTCGGATCGTTGTCTATCCGTGACTTCCCACTGTAAATATATTGCATTATATATTCTCTAGTTTCCATATGAAATATATTCCATCTTCATTCGATCTCTCCAGGTACATCACATTTCACCATATCCCATCCACCCAGCTTTTCCTTGTGCCGAGTTATTCAACGCGAACAATTTTCTTTTCTAAGGACGCTCTCCAGCAGCAAATATGGCAGGATCAATGTTTATGAGAACCATGACAGTGCTTCTTCTTCTAGCCGTTATGTTTTCCCTGCAAGTTTCTGCTCGATACAACCTTAAGACTAATGTAAATACAAATGCAGATATTAGCTACAACAGAGCAACTAGTTATCTATTCCAAGTTGTGGAGAGGTTACCATCATGTACCAACTGCGCAAGCTATATTCCAAATTCTAACTGCTGCAAACAATAAAACAGGGCAGCGTATGGGAAACCCAACGTTCAGGCTCATATGTCCTGTAACACTGATACGCCAGTCGAAAAAAAAATCATTTTCTTCTTCTAAAAAATCTGAGAGATTCTTTTAATTTAACTTTTATCTTGTATAATCTGCACTGGTAAAAGAGCAATATAAATTATTCTCTTCCAGTCTTCACTGCTACTGCTACTTTTCACAGCTCCAATTTTCAAGATTGAAACTTAAGTAATAAGGTTCAGGTTAAGTTTGTGTTCATGTTTGAGAATAATAAAATTAGAATGAAATTTAGCAGAGAGATTATTTAGAAATCAAAGGATATATGGAGCCATCGAACACTCCTGAGCAGCTAGATCAGACCGTCGATTGACAGAAATGCCGGATGGGGGACTGTATAATAAAAAAGCTTAGAATTTCTTGCTATAGTGGAAATCTACAAATTTTAAATATACATCTTTATCTAGGTGTCAGTTGACGTGTGCCATCCCAGGTCAATTTTAAAAAAGGGAAAAAGAAGAGGCAATCCATTTCTTGCATAATCTCACAATAGTTTTTTTCTTATAGATGACTAAAAATTGTAGTGACTGAATTGGACATTTGACTTTTCTCTTAATTTTTCTAAATATTAAACCTAATTTATAATCTATGGAACCTTGATATGGCAGTTTAAGTTGATAAGTCAATTGATCTTTATTAGTATAATACTAGCCTGTAGCAAAAAGAGCGCTTGGAATAAATTATGAACATCCAACAAAGCAAAACAAAACAAAAAATTAAACTAGATGAAGTTACACGTTCCATGCTATATTTGTATATAAATTTTGTGAGCATATACTTTTAGAATAAAGCTCAGGAAAATAATCCATGCTACTAAAATAATATTATCTACTAAAATTTATACATGTAAAATGGTTTGTATAATGTTGATTATTCTTATAAAATTTGATAAAATTACATTCAATTTTTGAATAATATATATTTTCAACTAATAGATTATTCAAATTGACATGAATCTAATATACCAATAGATATTAAATAAAAAAAATTGGATCCCAAAATATACATTGGAAATTATTCTTTGATTTAAAGTGAAATTTTAAAGATCCAACAGCTACAAGTACTATACACCCAATGATTTATTCCACCACCTTTTATCATCTAGAGATGCATTACCTCTTAATCATGTTACTAGAGATGACTACACAAAAATTCACCACTCAATATGTCTTACTAAATAACCAATATAGTATGAGCACAATGCATCATTTCTCAATTATAATGGCCATTTTCCTTTTAATTCCTTGTACTTATAGCATTAGTTATATTATCAATTAATGTTCAACTATACACACACATTAATCAAACATATTTTTTACTCAAAAATTTATTTATATTCATTAATTAATCATGAAGATGTTCCTTCTGCCTACAAGTCATAAGGTGGAAGAAAAAACTCCGCCAATCAACTAATCCCAATAAAATTTTAAAACGAGAAATGAAATATGGAACACAACCCTAAACACTAATATGTAAAAAAAGCTAAAAGCATAAAAATTAATGCATGTCCTCCTCCTCGTGATGTTGACATCATTGGAGAAGATGATGATAGCATGAATAAGTTTCTCAATGATTGCCTTGACAACATTGAAGCCAATGCATCCTTTTATTCATCCATGAAACAACAAGACCTTCCTATAGTACCACCTCTTGAAATGTTTGGTTACTTACATCCTGAAAAAAAAAAAAGGTTGAACCTAAGTTCCCTACACAAGGTGAAACTAGTTCTTCTAAACAAATAGCCACTCAACCATTCTATGATAATAAAGTAACGAATACTCCAATCAACCTTGAAGAAACATATGGCAAAGGTTTCACAATCTTGAGAAAACAAGGGTGTGACACAACAACTGAACATGGAATTCATCATCTCTTAGAGAAACATCCAAAAGATGAAAACACAATGGGGTTAGGATATCTAGATCCATCTCATAACATGAAGCCTCCTAGAGAATATATGAGGCTTCATGATGATGGCACGGTGATCTTTAATTCCCCTCCTGACTTGAATGTCCTTCTTCCTAGAGAGCAACCTTTGACTGATAACAATGGCAAGGATGAGAGGATCACTTTGGGTCCTCCTTCAATTCGAGAAAAGGGTGAATCTAGCAAATGCAAGAGGCCTTAGAAGTTTCGAAAACTCAAGTTTCCTCTTTTTCCACCACTTGAATGTGAAAGGAAATTACAAATACTCGTAAACAGAGGACTCATACTATTACTACCTATGAATATATTGGTGATATATCCTAAAGATGCCAATGTTCCACATTGTGCATATCATCTCACGTGTTCTTAGACATCGTAGAGATGAGTGTCATACATTGAAAGAAATACTAGGCAAGTATCATTTTGATTGCAATAATTACTATCCAATGATCCCATAAACGACTCTCCAACTACTTGTCATGTCATAGTTGTAGAACATTCCCTTCTCACTATTACTAGAACACCATTAATAGAACAAATCCTTTTTGGAGAAAGACTAGCTAGAGTAACGTAAATGACTAGTCTCTTAGGCCTTTTAGGGGCAGCAGAGACATAGATTATATTTACAAAATCATCACAACTAGTCAAATAATTATTTGAATCTACATATTCTCGACATCGATCCAAACAGGATCAAATGTGGAAGGAGATTCATTATTCGCTAATGCATCATCTCTAGAAGAGAGTGCATCAGAACAAAGATGAGATTCATCATTCATGAATGCATCATCTCTAGAAGAGAGTGCATTGGAATGAATACTAGACTCATCATTCACAAATGCATAATCTCTAGAAGAGAGTGCATTGGAACGAATAGAAGGTAGAGTAACATTAAGAAAGGTATCAATGATTTCATGTTCTTGGGACAAAATATCCTCTGAGGCAAGAGGACTTTCATGAGAAGGATCGAAGATAGCAAGTGACATAGGGAAATCCAAGTAACCATCGCATACATGAAATAGAATATCATTAACATTTTGAACAAAATCAGATACTGAACTAATAAAAGAAGATATCAAATTCATTATGATTTTTTCGTTATTTTCTATGTTCTAGTAATTTGTGTTTTTAGAGGTCTTCAGAGCAAAATTTGGGGTTGAAACTTGTGTCTATCCCTAAAATTTGGTTTCCAAGGGAAAGGTATTTTAGGGACTGAACTAGTTCTCTAGGATACCTTTCCAACAGTGCAAATGGTTCTGAATTTCGAGCACCGAGTCAAAAGTTATAGCCCTGCCAAGTAGGGGTAAATAAATTCCTAGTTTTTTTTTAAAATACCGTCTTCATGTCAGGTTCACAAAAATGTAGAGAAGGGGGATTCGCTACTCACAATTTCTATTCATTCAAAGAGACTCACAGGGAGAACTACCCTAAACTACCTCAAGGAATAGCGCAAGAATTCTAGAATCAGAAAGAGCAAGTCCTGAATATTTTGTAGACAAACTGACAAGATCTCAACTAAAGGATGACCGTGTGAGGTGCGTTGGCATCTCGTACAGACTAGAAAGAAATATTATCATAGAAAGTGACAAAGTGACTACTTCTTTTCTAATTGCTAAGGACTTCTAGAATACAGGAAAGTAACAGAAAGTGATAGTACTGAAGCCAAGTAAAGAATGAATGATAAAGTAAGAGAATAAGAGATAGAAAAATGCTCACAACCATGCAAGTGATGAAACCTCCAGTGCGTGAATGTCTTCAAAACCTAGATGCATAATATCTGGAGAAATTGTTGGGGTTGTATAGGGGTTTTCCTCAGTCAAACCCCCATTTCAGTGTTCCCACCTCCACGGAAAGCCATATAGAAAGAGAGAGATGAACCGAAATGGATAAAGCATGTGCCAAAAGAAAAACCCACTCTAGGAATAGAACCTGCACCACCAAGCATGAGCGATAAAAGCAAACCCCACTTGAGGAGGAGAACCTGTATCACAAAAGAGGTGACAAAAAAAATTCCCACTCGAGGAGGAGAACTCGTATCATAAAGTAAAAATGCAATAGCTGGGGCATATGGAATCCCAAGATGCTCATAAGTATGAGATAAGGGAGATAGAACTGCAAGACTTAAGGTATTCAAATGAGGAGAGTAATAGAGTTGCAAGAGCCAAGATTGTTGTTGTAATGAGCTTGTGAAAGCTTGAGAGTGTTGCACAGGGTGGTGCCATGAAGTGGAAGAGGAAGCTAAAAGTTGGAATGAAGCTAGAGTGGAGCTAGAAGCATTTGGAAGAATGGAGCTAGAGGGCCAAACGCATTGAAAAGATATCATTTAAGGAGAGAAAGGAAGCAAAAAGAAGCTTCCTAGGCGGTTACAATCCATCTTGAGCCATTACCATCGACCAAAGGGGATGACAAGTGGCAAACATGCACGGAAATGGTTGTTTGAGCATTGAAATGTCACAAGATGCTAGCGGAGCACGCAGACATCCATGCGGGGCACTAGTGTCCAAACATGTCATGCTACAAAATGAAAAGAATAGGAAAAGCCAAAGGTTTGATGCAAAGCAGACACATGAAGGACACTACTGAAAAGGGCTGCTAAGCATCTTGAGAAGGGAAAAGGGCTAATACAGGGGCTAAAATTAGGCTACTCAAGATGCTAAGGGAGTGGACACTGAAGCAGATGCAAGAATGTATGTGAAATTGCAAGGTGTTAAATTTTACGACTATACATATCAAAAACATAGAACTTTGGATATAGAACCTCTGGAAACCTGTGATCATCATATCCAAACCGCATAAGCATATCTTCAACTATGAATAAATATGGAGCACAAAATTAAACACACCTCTATCACACTAATGCATAAGCATATCTTCGATCATCATATCCAAACTGCATAAGCATATCTTCGACCATGAAGAAATGTGGAGCACAAAATTGAACACACCTCTATCACACTACACACTCTTTTATTGAGATTTTCTCAAAAGAACCTGGAAACCAAGTGAACCTACTGCAACTACAACTCTTATCCATCAGGACATCAATGAAAACATTGATGATAGCATCACAACACCTTCTTATCAAATCACAACACAACCATACTAGCATAATCACTTAACAACACCAACCGTATCCATACTATTAACATCAATGACCAACACCAACAACTGTTGACATCAATGACAACACCAGTAGTGTACTTGCAACATATATATTTATAAAAATCATTAATAGAAATTTGGGATGATCTGAATAATTTTTTTGGAGAAAAGGAACTTAATCAAAAGTTTTCCCTAACACTTCAACTATTTAGGTTCAAAATAGAAGATGAAATCACAGTGATGTCAAATCAAATAAGTAATTTGAGTTCTCTCATGAGACAATTAGAAAAATTCAAGGATCAAGTAGAAGATGGCGATGCCAGAGCTATATTATTAAATAATTTTCCTTCAAAATTTAATAATGTTATTTTAAAGCTCAATCAAATAATTTCTCAAACCTTAGAAGATATAATTTCATCCCTTTTAGTAGAATAAAAGAGAAAAAATATAAAAGTCTATACAAAATTTTCTTTTCAATAGGAGACTGCATTATATTCATGAAGCATTAATAAAAGGCCAGGTACAAATAAAGGGGAAATTGCATGTTTCTACTATAAGAAAAATAATCACACAGTTTGGTCTTGTAGAATTCAATTTATGATATTCTTAAAAGAAAACTCAAAGATCAATCAAGTGAAGGTAACTTAGTTTGTACCGAGGATGAGAATAAGGATCCATTAGATGGATTTTTTAAACTACCTCAAGGAATAGCGCAAGAATTCTAGAATCAGAAAGAGCAGGTCCTGAATATTTTCTAGACAAACTGACAAGATCTCAACTAAAGGATGACCGTGCGAGGTGCGTTGGCATCTCGTACAGACTAGAAAGAAATATTATCATAGAAAGTGACAAAGTGACTACTTCTTTTCTAATTGCTAAGGACTTCTAGAATACAGGAAAGTAACAGAAAGTGATAGTACTGAAGCCAAGTAAAGAATGAATGATAACGTAAGAGAATAAGAGATAGAAAAATGCTCACAACCATGCAAGTGATGAAACCTCCAGTGCGTGAATGTCTTCAAAACCCTAGATGCATAATAGGCTGGAGAAATTGTTGGGGTTGTATAGGGGTTTTCCTGATCAAACCCCATTCCGATTAATTCCCCACCTCCTGAGAAAGCGGATAGAAAGAGAGAGAGATAGGCAGAAATGGATAAAGCATGTGCCAAAGAAAAACCCCACTCTAGGAATGGAACACGCACCACCAAACTTGGTGATAAGCAAACCCACTTGAGGAGGGAGAACTGTATCACAAAAGAATTTGACAAAAAAATTCCCACTCGAGGAGAACTTCATTATCCACAAAGTAAAAATGCAATAGGCTGGGGATATGGAATCCCAAAGATTCTCATAAGTATGTAAAGGATAAAGGGAGATAGGCCCGCAAGACTTAAGGTATCAAATGGGGAGAGTAATAGAGTTGCAAGAGCCAAGATTGTTGTTGTAATGAGCTTGTGAAAGCTTGAGAGTGTTGCACAGGGTGGTGCCATGAAGTGGAAGAGGAAGCTAAAAGTTGGAATGAAGCTAGAGTGGAGCTAGAAGCAATTGGAAGAATGGAGCTAGAGGGCCAAACGAATTGAAAAGATATCATTTAAGGAGAGAAAGGAAGCAAAAGGAAGCTTCCTGGGCGGTTACAATCCATCTTGAGCCATTACCATCGACCAAAGGGGATGACAAGTGGCAAACATGCACGGAAATGGTTGTTTGAGCATTGAAATGTCACAAGATGCTAGCGGAGCACACAGACATCCATGCGGGGCACTAGTGTCCAAACATGTCATGCTACAAAATGAAAAGAATAGGAAAATCCAAAGGTTTGATGCAAAGCAGACACATGAAGGACACTGCTGAAAAGGGCTGCTAAGCATCTTGAGAAGGGAAAAGGGCTAATGCAGGGGCTAAAATTAGGCTACTCAAGATGCTAAGGGAGTGGACACTGAAGCAGATGCAAGAATGTATGTGAAATTGCAAGGTGTTCAATTTTACGACTATACATATCAAAAACATAGAACTTTGGATATAGAACCTCTGGAAACCTGTGATCATCATATCCAAACCGCATAAGCATATCTTCAACTATGAATAAATATGGAGCACAAAATTAAACACACCTCTATCACACTAATGCATAAGCATATCTTCGATCATCATATCCAAACTGCATAAGCATATCTTCGACCATGAAGAAATGTGGAGCACAAAATTGAACACACCTCTATCACACTACACACTCTTTTATTGAGATTTTCTCAAAAGAACCTAGAAACCAAGTGAACCTACTGCAACTACAACTCTTATCCATCAGGACATGAATGAAAACACTGATGATAGCATCACAACACCTTCTTATCAAATCACAACACAACCATACTAGCATAATCACTTAACAACACCAACCGTATCCATACTATTAACATCAATGACCAACACCAACAACTGTTGACATCAATGACAACACCAGTAGTGTACTTGCAACATATATATTTATAAAAATCATTAATAGAAATTTGGGATGATCTGAATAATTTTTTTGGAGAAAAGGAACTTAATCAAAAGTTTTCCCTAACACTTCAACTATTTAGGTTCAAAATAGAAGATGAAATCACAGTGATGTCAAATCAAATAAGTAATTTGAGATCTCTCATGAGACAATTAGAAAAATTCAAGGATCAAGTAGAAGATGGCGATGCCAGAGCTATATTATTAAATAATTTTCCTTCAAAATTTAATAATGTTATTTTAAAGCTCAATCAAATAATTTCTCAAACCTTAGAAGATATAATTTCATCCCTTTTAGTAGAATAAAAGAGAAAAAATATAAAAGTCTATACAAAATTTTCTTTTCAATAGGAGACTGCATTATATTCATGAAGCATTAATAAAAGGCCAGGTACAAATAAAGGGGAAATTGCATGTTTCTACTATAAGAAAAATAATCACACAGTTTGGTCTTGTAGAATTCAATTTATGATATTCTTAAAAGAAAACTCAAAGATCAATCAAGTGAAGGTAACTTATTTTGTACCGAGGATGAGAATAAGGATCCATTAGATGGATTTTTTTTTATATTACTAAGAATGGATTAGTACTTTGAGACATCACATTCAGGTTTGTGGTACTAGAGGTTGGAGAAATTTATATCATCTCAAGTTAGATTCTCACTTTGAGATGGCGCTTTGCATGAGAAGTGTTTTCTCCTTCTTAATTACTTTCCTTGTTGATGCTGATGGATTTACACATATTGTGAATTTTGAATTTTGGAGACATGTAAGGGATTTGGCATTGAACTCGGTATGGATTAATGTCCAGCCATTTTATTACACTATGATTGAAATAATTATACCCCTTTGAATTTCATCATACAACTTGATGGAGCTCTATCGCAACTCAATATGGATTATCATCGAATAATTTGGAAATATATGACTCCAGAGTTCCAAAAAATTGTAGTCCAATAACTTGGGAATAAGTTCATTGTTACACCCTTCTGAGGTTCACAAGATAGTTTGATGGAGTTTCATTTGATTCAATATTTGGTTCTTCAAGGAAAGATCTTCTCATGAATTTATATTTTATGTACTCGACAAATTTTCTCATGTAAGTCTTAAGGGGGCATCCCTTGGCTAATTCAATTTCAAGTTTCTAGGGGTATATTTGTAGAAACAATATAATAAGGGGGGAATATTAGCATACATTATTACAATGTCTATTATAGGTAATCATTAGAAATGCAATTGTATCTCTTCATGTTTAAATTTTCCTACTACACATCAGAGAATAATCAAGTAATTTTTCCTCTTCACCTCCGAGGTGTACATAAGTATGATCCTTTGTACAGATAAGAGGATAGGATTATGAACATGTTACAAAGGTCAAGGACTGACCCATCCCTATAGAGTACTTCCACGTACCACTTGTTCATCCAATCTTCCCAAGTGGATCTCCACCAGTAATTCCCCTCAATCCCCCTACCATACATGTCCACCAATTATGTGAGGAAAACTGTCATCCTCTCATTTCCCAAAAGGTATCAACCAATTTGAGCCCTTAATCTTCACTTTTAATCTTATCCATCCAATCTTATGAACAAAAATTTATATATTGGCCCCAACCTAGGACATTTTCATTACTCCTTGAAATTCAACCTTATGAAACTATGGAAGGAACTCTTATCCATAGTTATTGAGCACAACCATCTTACCATGGTGCAATAAGGTTAGCTTGTTGAGCATATTATTATTATTATTATTTTTAGATCAATATTCATTAAGATTTTGTTTAATCTTGAGTGTTGCTTGTATTTTGGGTAGGATAGTTTAATGTAGTTATTTACTGGTTCTCTATGCTCAAAATTTTATGTAAATATGAATATGTAGTACTAAGGGTTGTGTGATTGGTTGGTTATTACTATTTTGGCATGGTTGTAGGTCCCAATTCATTTACATTTATGTGGTCTATGTGAAATGTGGTCACATTAGTTATGATAATTAAGTGGAAAGATCAATTTGGTATGTGTGTATATCTAAGGATAAAGTCACCAAATTTATGGTTTTCTAGATCTTGAAAAGAGCTATGTGATTATATATATATATATATATATATATTCAATAAAAGTTCAATAATTTACAATTAAAGAGGGATGATAATTGAACAATAGACTCAAATCCTAATAAAAATGAAAGTGCTAATTCCGTATGAAATGAAAAATAGCACCATATCAATTTCATTGTGGAACATGATGAAACATTAGCAAGGAAATATATGTGTACCTTATTCGGTGGTTGTATCTATAGTATTTGATAACTAGTCATGAATACAAAAGAAAGAAAGGTCTCACTCAAACCTTTATCCACAAATATGAAAAGTGGAGAGGACCACGATAGAGAGCTTCAACATATTACAACAATACTACAAACTCGTTTCCATTGAAGGATTTGAAGCTTCAATCAAAACATATGGGCACTAAATTTTTCCTCAAAAAATAGAAACATAACATAACAAAACAATAATTGTTAAAGGGATTCAATGGGGCCCATCCAATATACTTCAAACAAATTATTGAAAGAGCACTAAAACGCTCTAAAGGAGCAAAAAGATAGCACAATATAAGATTTAATATCAACAATATTGTAAAGGAAAGGGTTTTTACATGATTGCGTAAAATTTCCATAAGTCTACCTCATGATTGCAGGGTGGTCATGTCACATTAATTGTGTGTGCGGAGTAGGTTATTACAATCTTTGAAATGAATGAAATTTGGAATGTTCTATTTCATCATTATACTACTTCTAATTTTCCTTAATTTTGAATTTAACATTATACGTAAAGAATTTTCTTTTACTTTAAACGGATAAATATAGATTGTATTGCTTGAATGAGATCTTATTAATTCGTAACCCTTTACATATTATATATCGACACTTTCCAAATTTTAGCAAAAGTCCACTGAAATCTTTAATGTACAAGATTTAAGATTTAAGATTTGATTAAACTGAATATGCATATTCTTGATGACAGAGAAAATAATTAAATATTACGCAATCCAGATGGATGAAAGCGTTCTTGCTTTTGAAATGTGTCAGTGACTATTGATTATATTTCTCCGTCACTGCGGATCAGAAAAGATGAAAATCATGTAAAAGTGTCCTGAGTTTCCATGGCGGAAAATCATAATTTGGTAGTTGGATTCAGAATAGCTCCATGCAGCCTGGTTTTATCTTTTGCAGCAATTAGGATCTGGAATGTTGCCTGAACAGTTAGTACATGATGCCAACATCTCCACAATTTCAAGCAGATTATCAATTGATTTGTTGTTGGTTGTATTCACTTTTTCCTTCGGGATAGATCGAGCAGAGACGGCTGGAGAAAACATAACGTTGAGCACCAGCAGCACTACCATAATTTTCAGAAGCACTGATCTCGCCATACTAACTGTCAAAGCTTATCTAATGTAAAGTAATGTGATCGGTTTACGAATAAAGGAAGAAAAGCAAGGTGAATATCTTAAGTGATACAGAGCAAAGATCGAGAATGGCTACGCATAAAGAAAGCAAATCATATATATAGAGATATACGACGGAGTGGAAGCGTATGAATAGGTCAAAATTGAAATTCCCTGGAGAAGGGTGATATTCAAAGTAAAAGCAGCAATTCAAAGAAGCTTTTATTTTAAGAAGTGTAGCTCAAACGAGACGTACTTTTCTTGGGTGATACAGAGCGAAGATCAAGAATGACGGACATGCAAGCGTATTAATAGGTCAATATTGAAATTTGCTCAGAATGGTGATATTCAAAGTAAAACTATGGCGTGTTGAAGAGGTCGCAATTCAAGATGAGGCGAAAGGACTTTCCTGGTCTTCCGGACTCATTTTTCTTGGACCAAACATTAAAATTAGAATTTCATGTATATTTGTATTCTGTTTTGATTTTTTTTGATTTTTTTTTTTGATTTTATTCATAATTAGTGTCTTTGCTATAAATAAAAAAAGTTTTTGAAAGGATTAATTTTTTTATATTCAATAATTAATATTTCTTCTTAATGGATAGTATTTATATTACTAATTAAAATATAATGTATGTAGATTGGTGATCTATCATGCCATAAATTTTTATCTATCAATGCTTGATTTATACAACATAGACTAGAAACACATAAAGTAAACAATATTCTTAAATAAATTAAAATATCCCTATAATTAATATGTTACCAACCAAAATTCTTCTATGCTAGAAGTTTGTATTTTAATACATTGAATACTTGAACTAGAAGCTTAAGAAAATATGTCAACAAGTTAAACATTTTTCTTAATATTATCCTCATCCTAAAGTAATTTGAGGAACAAATGATAGGAAAAATGACCATTGACCAATTATAAGGACTTTTTGTATGAAGGGAGATATCTTTAACTTATCAAATTGAGAGGCCATTGGAAATAAGATAATGAAGTCCTTTAATATTAAAAACATATATCAATAGAACAAGAGGAAAACCTTACTAAATATACCAAAAAAAGACTAAATTACTAAAAAGTGAAAATCACTAACTATAAGGATGGTAGAAGCATTCCTAATAGGTACTGGAACTAGGTAAAAAGTGTTTAAACTAAGAACCATATCATTCAACATGGATAATTTGAAAGACTACCTTTTTCTCTCGTGGGCTTTCCCCAATCAATTTAGATATTTAAAGCACCTTTTGGTTATATTTTTTTAGCAATGCCACTATCTAAGATATATCCACTCTACATAAAAACCATTTTTCTCCAAAATGACAACCAACAAGAGGAAGTGACTAATTTGTAGATAGAGATATCTAGTAATGAAATTAGAGCATATTTAAAAGAAAATTTATGAAAGTAGAGTTACAAATTAATTCATGGTCCTAAAATTTAGATATATATTTGATATTTCCTAATATGTTAATGATAAATCCTTAATAACTAACACTAAATGATTTAGGGAAAACTTTATTGAAGTGAAGGTTGGTGATATCCCAAATAAGTTCATAGAGTTCACAAGGGATGCCATCCCTTCATATGGATTTATCATTAGGCATGTATGGCATTACTAATAGGAGGTCGTCTTGAAATAGGAGTTTATCACAAGCCACAACTTAAGTTGAGGAAAAAAAAGTATCCACGTCTAAATAAATGTTGAGTTTTCTCTTCATAATCATTACAATTATTTTAATCTTTTAGAGCCTTAATGCAATGCTAGATGAAACAATTCATACAATTGGGAAGCTAGGTAATAAATTTTCCAATATATTTGATGGTATTAATCTTTTAAATGGAGTTTCTCACACATAAAGTCCTAGTGATGTATAGTATTGACTATCATGGAGTTTATTATTCAATTGATCGCCCCAAACAATGTAGGTATGAACCAATTAGACTTATTGGCACACAATCACCCCGTAAAATTGAAAGTTTTTATTAAAGTGTACCACTTCTAGTTGAGTAAAAAGCCAATTCATCTTGAAGGACATGCCTACATAAGAGTTGCATTAAATCCTTGATGGATAAGTGACCAAACATACTTAAAAGACATATGTAGTGTGAGTATTTTTATTATTCCACAAGGTAGATAGCATTTCATCATTGTTAAAATATGGCACAAGATTCCAAAAAAATAAGAGGCGAGCCATTATGGATGTCTAATGAGTGAGTAATGTGTTTAGAAAGAAATTTGATTTATCAAATTTAGTTTTTAGAAGTTTCTTAATGAAAATTTGAACCACTATTCAAAGACCAGCTTAGCCATATTGAAATAATAACTAAAGAGCTAGTAGGATTTAAACAGCTCATTTGCAAGGCATGGTGAAAGGAAAGGCATTTTAATTGAATCACACAATTTATAAAAATGCTGGGAGATTTAATAAATTGATTTTGAAAAGTACCAATAACACCCTAGTATATGAGTCATGGCCATGTGTAACTTTTCCACACATATCTATTGTTGGTTAGGATTGATGTTAAATAAAATAATACCTATCCACATGACATGAGACATAGTTGATAGAGGAAAATTGATAAGTTTGATCTCCTAAAGACAAAGACTACCTAGAAGACTAGATATCTATAAAATATCCTGTATAGTGAATTTGTGTACCATGTAGGTATATTTTATCCCTAGAACATTCCAAGGGATGTACTTAGTGAAGATAAAGTGTAGTGAAATTTCCTAGGAACCAAACCACTGCAAGGAAATGCAACTATCTCACATAAACCAATTATAAATTTGAGAGGTTTGTATTTCATGAAGAAAAAGTGTAGTGACATTTCCTAGGAACCCAACCACTACAATACAAAGAAAATATTTCTCATAAACCAATTACAAGTTCTAGGAGAGAAATCTCAAAGTACATGTGCCATTTTTATGAATAAATTACCTTCTTCAACCTCGTCAAGAGGTCTATATGAGTGTCTAATTTCCTTTAGTGTAGAATTAATTTGAACTGTCAAATTTGCATGGAATAAAGAACTCACAAGGATTGGTGTTCTGGAATAACAAGGACTACTAACTGCTTTAGAAGGTTCATTAGGAGAGTAAGAGGGAGTTGATAGCATAAACAATATTTACTTGTGCATTTTTCTAGTGTTATGATGAAAATGAGCTACTATAGTTGAGACTTTAGAAGACAAGTCATTATGATTGTCCACATTGTTGAACTTAGGTCTTTTATTGAGCCCATTATAGCCACCTTTTGGATGACAACATTAATCGAAATATTTCTACATACCTAAATGGTTCATACACTAGCTTGAAGGCTAGTTTAGGTTTGTAAGTGGTGATAAAACAATCTTTGATTTATATTTAGACGATTGATACTTAAAACATGTATTTACAATTTACTAATATATAGAAGATGGGAAGATGGTGCATGCTATGGATGCGCATAGCATAGTTTCATTTAAATATTGAGATAGGTCTATTTCCACATAGATCCTATGTGAATGAGCTAAATAAAGCTTGTCATTTCAAAACATTACATCCTCTTAAAAAAGAAAATAACATGGATTAATAGAAAATAACAAATCAAAGGTAAACCAAAAATTTGGCCACACATTTTCCATTGACCATGCTTAAACATAATCCAGTTTAGCAGTCAAAAATTATATTTTGACCAATAAAAATAGGGCAAATATTTACCATCTTTTGATTTGAATGAGGTGTACAATTGCTATCGACTATTTGATCACTAAATTAAATGATACTTAAATAAAACGCATACACCTTAATACCCTAATAATATAACAACAAAATCCTTTTGACTTGCAACATATTTATCAATTAGGTAACTTCTTACCTTTTAAAGTTTATGACCATTTCAACAAGATTTTATACATATATTATAAATCCTTTTGACTTGCTTGTTGAGTGTCTAACACGCCATTGTGTGAGTTCAAAATTTTGAATGGGTCCTTTTACGAATTACAATAGTCAACTATTCGGAGCGTTGTCTATCTGTGACTTCCCACTATCAATATACTGCATTATATATTCTCTAATTTCTATATGAAATATATTCATCTTCATTCGATCTCTCCAAAATACATTGCATTTCCCCTTCTATCAACCACCCAGCTTTTGCTTGTGCCGAGTTATTCAACGTGAACTACTTCCATTTCTAAGGGCCCTCTCCAGCAGCAAATATGGCCAGATCAATGTTTATGAGAACCATGACAGTGCTTCTTCTTCTAGCCATTATATTTTCCCTGCAAGTTTCTGCCCGATACAACCTTAAGACTAATGTAAATACAAATGCAGATATTAGCTACAACAAAGCAACTAGTTATCTGTTCCAAGTTGTGGAGAGGTTACCATCATGTACCAACTGCGCAAGCTATATTCCAAATTCTAACTGCTGCAAACAATAAAACAGGGCAGCGTATGGGAAACCCAACGTTCAGACTCATATGTACTCTAATTGATATTCGAGTAAAAAAAAACAATCATTTTCTTCTTCTAAAAAAACTGAGAGATGCTTTTAATTAACTTTTATCTGTATAATCTGCACTGTTAAAAGAGCAATATAAACTATTCTCTTCCAGTCTTCACTGCTACGTTTCATAGCTCCAGTTCGAGTTTGTAATAAGGTTCCGGTTGAGTTTGTGTTTATGTTATCCAAATAATAAAATTTGGATAAAATTTAGGAAGGAGATTTTTTTTGAAATGTGAATAAATTTGTCTTATATAAATTTGAATTAAAAAAGTAAAATAATAAATTCATACAACTTGCAAGTATGTTTCTTACCTAGTTTATTCCAGACACATACTTCAAATACAATATAGAGCTCATCTTCTATGCCGATCATACACTTCCATAAGACCTCAACATGGGCTGCTCCTGCTAATGAGGAGGCTTTGACGACACCTACTCATCCAACCATAGCTAATCTCTTCCAGCTTGACTTTGACATTGCCAATGAAAGGAGATATGGAGCCATCGAACCCTCCTGGTGCAATGATCGCTCCAGGAAGAAATATTAGAGGGGATGGTAGTGAGTCGAAAGAAGCCTGAGCAGCTAGATCAGACTGTCGATTGATAGAAATGCCAGAGGAGGGACTGTATATATAGCTCACTCCTAGGAGCATTTCATTAGATTCTTGAGTGTATACCGAATGGGAAACCCTAGAAAATGAATAGTGGCAGGAGGCGATGACGAACAAGCGCGAGAGACGGCAATAATCCTTTGATCCATAGAAAACAGTATTTATTTACCTCTCACTCGGCTCCCCATTAGCCATGGGTGGGAAAGGATCGAGGATTGGAGTTGTTATGTCCTCATTTGCAGCTCCCCTTCTTCGAAACAACAAACAAATCCATTCATGTCTCGCCCAACTGAATTGTTAAAACAAAACATCATTTCAAAATATATTTTATAAAAGATGACCAACCCTTATCCATACAAATAATAGGGTGAACCAGAATGAATTTCTAAGACTACTTTGAAGTTTGCTGAATTTGAAATTTCACAGATGGAACTTGGAGAGACCTATGATTTAGATTATGTTGTGATAATATCAATTCAATTATTAAATGTTTAAATATCAGCTCAAAAACTTTATCATTTGAATAAGAATAAGCAACTATCTGAGACCATTTCTAAAAGTCAATAATAACTACCATTTAGTGTTCTCCCTGATGTGTAGTTCTCCCATTTTAGATTCTCTTTCTTTGACGGTTAAAAAAAAAAATGGCGAAGGGCTTAATGTAGAGAATGCTCTGTTACAAAAATTCACCGCATAATAAAAAAACATAAAATATCTTGTTATAGTGGAAATTGAAAGAGAAGATTAAAAAAAAGGTCATCTACAAATTTAAAATATACATCTTTATCTAGCGTCAGTTGGCATGTGACATTCCATGTCAATTTTGAAAATGGTAGTGATTGAATTGGACATTTGACTTTTCCCCCATTTTTGCTGATAAATCAATTAACCTTTATTAGTATAATCCCAGTCTCTACCAAGAAAAGGGCATTTGAAATAAATTATGAACATCCAACAAAGTATAGCAAAAATAAGATTTA